>WURV02145082.1:0-18641 GCA_011762755.2 Epimenia babai
CAGGGGTATAGGTTTTTTCCTGTGCATTTCTCTCCAGCTATTTATAGAACCACATTGGCTATCCCAATTACCATCACATATATAAGAATATGTCATTGACAGATTTGAGATTTAAGTGATCTCATAAATTTGTTAATAAATGTAATTATGGAAGTTATTGTGATTTAATCGAAATTAACTATAAATTAATCATCAATTCTCCAAACGTTAACATTTAAAAAATAAATGTTAAAGGCTACCTGCCTTGATTTATAGTTATGTAGGATGTAACAATAGGCTGTAATAACCCCGGCATCTGAGTCATAGTAGGGGGGGGTAAACATTGTTATAAAAACCACACAGAGTCTGAACAGACAGTTCATCTTCGTATTGCATTAATGCCACTGGTACCTTGACAGACAGTCTACGTATGTCACACACTCCATTATATCTGCAGTCGTTGATTAGTGACAATGAAATGACGCAATAGCTGAGAGGTAAGCACCGTATAGACCATCTAGAAAACATCTGATACACAGCCATATGTAAGCGAAAAAGACCTTACATAACAGCACTGCAAGGGCTACCCACAATTTGAAGAACTTTTTGCCTTAAAAACGCACAGGTTGTATGCTGATTAGAGTAGCAATCGATCCAGGGTAATTTGGATTAAATTCTAATAATATGATCTAACCACTATGCCACCAGCTCTCTATATTAATTAGCTGATGAATGCATTGGGCAGGATAACAAACCATCACAGTTGGAAAATTCAGGAGACTGCATCCCATTGGTCACACATGCCCTCCGTGTGATATGGTCTTCTGTCTGAGCTGAGTGCTCCCCCACACCGGCACCCACACCTGTACCAAAGTCACAATAAATCATCCTACTATAGCAATATACCGTATTTAAGTTACATCTGTAACTCAAATAGACACCGCACATGGTAATTATTGTTTATGTTATTGTTAGGTACAGACAAAGTATTATTTATACTGTACTGTACGTCAACAAGTATGAAATCATTGATTAATATAACTCACCAACAATTTGAAATCTTAAACGCGGGATTTTGGCTGTTTCTGGACGTTTCTTTTGGTGAACAACTTTTTCTTTGTTACTGGTATTGTGACAAGCAGCACTCTGTGGACGCGAGTGATGTAACGAAGGTACGACTGGTATATGTTGATCAGAGAAAGCCTCGAGTGATGGTTTGACACTGGATATATGTGACTTTGGTGGTTTATGGGAGATAATGGTGCGATTAGGCACTTTTGTGAAGTGTGCAGGCGAAACCGTTGCCTTCACTGACCGTAAACTAGCAAGGGAGGCAGCCGTACCAGTGAACCATCGCTAAAAAAAATTATAACAGTGGTTAAATTAAGATGAGACATACCGTACATGTATGCACAGATGATTATAGCTGAAATATTATGGATTTTTTAGGCATGATCAGAGTTTTGTTTAACTGTTTTAGCGTTGACAAAATGTAATACATTTAAGACAATGAATAAATTGCAACCCGAATTCTTGTTGATGCCAGCGGTGCAGTAGTTAGCACAATGGCTTTTTGAGTAAAAGGTCGCGAGTTCGAACAGATTTTTTCTTGCAGAAAATGAGCAAGACTTTAGCAACCAAGCGATTGGTTCACTGCTGAACATGATCTTGAGTTTGATGCATAGTTTGGACAGAGATGCCCTTCGTGCCACTGACTGGCTGCGAATGCTCTTTCATAATCACACTGAAAAGGCCACCCTGAAATGTGAGGTCATGATGCCAATGGTCTTATGGAGAGGTTTAAGGCATTTGCGCCCAGATACCCTACAAGTCATTATTGCCCAGAGTGGCAATCGAAACAGAGTCTCTTTGGAATTCATGTCCAATGAGCTCCAACAACGTACAATAACGAATGCTGCGCAAAGAAATTTTACCTAAATTTAAGACAAAAGGTTTTTCAAAGCTCTGACTTTGTGTAGCAATTCTGTAGAGAAGTTTTGCGTCACAGAATTATAATATGATGTTCAGAGCAATTTACTAAAATACAGTAAGAACAGACTTAATCAAAATTAACTCTTCTCTACATTAGCTACTAAGTAATTGTAAATTCGTGTACTAGTGAGTCTGAAATGAAAAACATTAAATGAATTAATCACTCAAGTTAAGCTTTTGGTTAAAATTTCTTGGGTATAATAATTTTGATAATATCATACTTTATTTATTGATAAAATATTCATTCAGTCATTACTTCAATAATTAAATTTTTCAATTAATTTAAGTCACAGTATTAAATCGATGAAACTACTAACTGCTTTAATTTCATCGTATTTGACTTCGCGTGTCATCTCGCTTTAGTCAATTAAAAATCCATTGTCATTACACCTTACTTAATGTTAATGTCACATAACTAATATTAAAGCTTTTCTCGATCTTAGTAAATACTATAAAACCCAATTTGGAGCGATTACTACCGCCATGATAGTTGACATGACAACTGTTGTATATACATGTTGTCCAATGAAATTGCACCAATCTTTGCGTAATTCATTGGTTAAATACATACTGGAAGATCCCAGTTTCTCCCCATGGCTGGTCGATCGGTCGTTGTTACGTAAACAGAAGCTCGCGTCATCTGCTATTTTGTGCAACAAAAATTTATAATTTACGAACTGATGGTGATGATCGAATCTAATCGGTAGCAACAGTGAGATGTGGGTAGATAACCAAACGGATTAATACTGTATCTAGAAGCTTGCTCCGTCTGCTATTTTGTGTAACAAAAATTTTGAATTTATGAACTGATGGTGATGATCGAATCTAATCGGTAGCAACAGTGAGATGTGGGTCGATAACCAAATGGATTAATATTTAAGTTAACTTCCACATTGGATCTCAACCATTGTCGCTAACTTGTTTTGTTACTAAGTCTGAGATTAGGTAAAATTTATACTCATAGTTATAACTACTAAATTATTATTAATAATCATACCCTAATGATAATCTAGTAGAACTTATTAAATTTATGAAGATGTCACAATTAAAATTACTGAGTTATAATAAGAATGAAGGATAAATAAATTATAAATTGATTGCAATTTTAGTGAATTACTATAACTGTAGTGATTTGAGGAATGCAGAGGTTTGCAACGTACTATCAATTTATGTTACATAGTTATGATAAGTATGGAATTGAAGAATTCAGTTGATTGTGATTTATACTACACAAAAATTTATTGATGTATTCCACATAGTTATGGGCCATCTATAGCGCGAATTTCACGATTTAGTTATAACAGATCTATACATTGCTATAATTTACTTGTGTAGGAGTAGAAGTTGGCGTTTCCAATACCTACACCTCTAATCCTTGTTTTCCCTGGTTATCATGAAATTCACAGGATCATGAATTCCCATTATTAATGCAAAATATTCTCTGAATAACAGCATCACATACCATTATCTATTTTTCTTCATTAGAAAAGTCATAATTTTGGATTATAATCAGCAAATGTACTTTTATTACTTTATTACTACTAAAACTGGCGTAATGTACCGACCTCACAAAGGTCTCTTTTGAGTCTTAAAATATAGTTTTGCAATTTTCTCTCACTTTTTTGTGCATAGACTACAAATTAGTACCACTAAATTACCTGCCTAAATTTTGTAACTTTTCAAAGTGCTTTCAATTATTTTAATAAGCTAAGTATTGCACCTATAACCATTGTCGATTTTTTAATCATTAACGTAAAATCTTTTGTAGAAACCCTACAAATCCATTGACAATGCCGAGTTCCGCTGAAAATATAAATCAGGAAAAAACACCAGCTTTGGCTAATGAGGTCATAACGTCATCACCTAGGCCAAAATCGACATGTGACAGAAGTTTTAGTTCGGAGGAATTCAATGATCGGTTGAGTGACGTTAAAGCTGAAGAGAGAAGAAACATTTTAAATGATGTTACCTTTATGAGAGATGATGGAATGTCAGTTGATGAGGAATTACATCAGGCAGTAAATGTCCACCAATTTTATCCGGTGATTGAGTTGAGATCAGAGAATCTAAAGAGTGAAACTAGTATGTTAAATGAGACATTTGGTGCTCAACTAGATGCCAAAAAATCATTGAGCAATCTTTCAGATGGTGAATTAAAACATAATGATGGTTCTTTGGATTGTGGAGGAATTATGGAATATGCAGACATTTCTGGAAAAATTTGTGCACAAGGTAATAACCTGAAATCGCCTGTTTTGTCATGTAATCTAGATATATGTAGTGGTTATACAAATAAAATGACTGAAATTGACAGAGATGAAAATGAAACCGCAGTTAATTTAATAGATGTTGGAGGTGCAGGTACTACTGTAGATGTGAAACATATGTGTCCAAAGCAGACTGAGTCAAATAGACGTCCAATCCTAGACGGCAGCCACTTCAATGATTTAGCAACAATTGATGAGTTTGCAGAAGATCAGACATCATTTGGAAATGTCAATAACTCTGCTAATGGACTGGTATGTATAGTATTACCTCTATGGCATGACAGCTAAATTGCTGCGAGGAGAATATTCTGTACAGTTATTAGAATTTAAGCTTTTGAGTGATATAAATCAGGCAAAAATGTTCAGCTTTTACTAAGTGATATTGCTTTATTATTTGTTCCATTTAAAAAGTCAATACCATTTTAAGGAGCAATGAATGAATAACATTATTTCTTTATCTTAATAACATGTTGACTAGTCTTGTAGTTAACCCTCAGCATTCTGTTGTCAGAGAATAGTATTGCTGTAGTAATGTGATGCACAGGTGTCGGTGTGGTAATGGTTAACAGAGCTCTGTGATGTCAACATTGGTAAATTTTTCTATGGCCCTAATGTCTAACATAATGTATCTACAGAATAGCCAGACAAGTGTTCCTATCCCAAAAATAGTGACAGATAGCTCATACCATCAGTCAGTCGTGAGCCCACCACCTCCTGAAGATATCTACACAGGCAGCAAATTCTCTATGAAAGATATTGTTGATGCCAAAGTCAACTCTCTGTATGTTTGTTATAGTTAAATATAAATTATTCTTTCGGCACTTTTATCTTTTCTTTGTTTATATGCAATTATTAATCTCCATGATTCAGAAAATGTCCCCACAACAAAAGTTATAAGCATAGGTTTTTCGGCTCTTATGAATTTATTAAGAGGGTTGAAAGTTACATACAAATGTAACTCGATATACATGTGTGCATAACCAACACCAATCACAAAAGGTATCAATCACCATCTGTAATAGTTTCATTATAATACACTTATATTTATTTATGCATACATTTGTTATATCAATATATCTTCCATAGTCTATAGTATACAATAGCAGTTTTCACATCGATGAGTTAAAAATTTTCAGATTCAGTCATTCAGATTCAGTTCTTGTCACGGGAATCCCTGAATATTTCAGATATCAAATTACGTAATACCATTAGAACATATTTGTTGTCAAAATAAAGTCTTTTAGAAGCTAGAATTTTAGTTTCTTATCTGGATGTAGCGAAATTGATTTTATTAGATGAATTTTTGACGAGGTATCATGCCTGGAACAAAAACTAGAGTTTTTCTGTCGTAGTTTGACGACTGCATACTGCACATAGATAATGTAACATAAGTAGTGATTAGTAGCATGTGCTTTTACTTAAATTCCTAAAAATATTGTACCATTCAAGTGGTGACATTTTAAGCTAGATATTGATATGGATATATCCATTGGTTATGGTGCAATTTTTCACTGGATGTATTGACTGGACCTGATTTCGTCAAGATTTACTCATCTTGTATAATCTTGTATTTGTATTTGTCATAGGCATCATCTTGTCACAATGACTAAGAGATAATATGGCACTTCAATTAAAACTTCATTTTAAAAATAAAACTTCATTATAATGAATGAGTCTTACGTAATGTTTCATGACTTTTATACAAATCTAACTTTTTTCATATGTTTACTTTTCGGTTTTGCCAGTCAGATATAATATTTGTAATTTAGGCAATATACGCCAAACTTATGGTCGACACAATTAGAATAAATAGAGATGACCTTAAAACATTCATATGCAATGATTATAAATGTCTGAGACACCTTAAATTAAATTCATATAATCCGTCGTCTGGTTGAGATGTTTTATAGAATTATAGTCATCCAAAAAACGTCTTCTCTGCATACATCGTGTTTGGGACAACACAATTATGATGCAAATGAGATCGATTCCCCATATTTTATGTTTTAAACGTAGCCTGCGGTTTGTTTTCAGTGAGGTTTTTCCGACATGCAAAATATTTAACTGATATAGCTAACCAGCTATGCGCCAACATAAATTATTTCTCGTATAAGAATGGACTTCGTTGACATCACCATAAATAATTCAGATTACAAAAGTAAAGTTGTATTCAAAAATACTAAAAGTCGTCAAACAGCCAATTATAATAATCGACTCATCATCGATGACAAATCAGGCATTATATAAGATGCCGTATAGAGTGGGTCTCTATATATGTATATTATGAATGGCGTTTTATTAATATATGTGTAATTTATATATTTTGAATTTTGCAATTGATTTTAAATTACACACCTATGTTACTCTATATTTTAATGTCGTGGCCTAATTTATTTTTACTTTTTTAGCTCATCTGAACTTATGCTCGGTGAGCTTTTCTGATCAGAAGTTGTCCATCGTCCGTCTATCCGTCCGATGTTAACATTTTTTCAAAAAATCTTCTCAAGAATTGCTTATCACATAGGTCTGCGATTTGGCAGATATTGTCCTAGGGATGGTCTCTTCTAGATTTGTCCATGGTATCGTCATTGCAGCTAGGGGAAGTAACTTCTGCCAATGTTCGTATTTTTTCTTAAAAAATCTTCTCAAGAACCGCTAATTGCAGATGTCTGCTATTTCGCAGATATTGTCCTAGGGTTGGTCTCTTCTAGATTTGTTCATGGTGTCGTCATTGCAGCTAGGGGAGATAACTTCTGCCGATGTTTGTATTTTTTCTTAAAAAGAACCAGTTATCGCAGAGGTCTGATATTTGTCAGATGATGTCTTTGGTTTGGTCACTTTTAGATTTGTTCATAGTATCGTCATCGCAGGTAGGGGAGGTAACTTCTGCCGATGTTATTTTTTTAAGTCTTCTCAAGAACCACTTATCGCAGAGGTTTGCTATTTGGCAAATATTATTCTTGGGTTGGTGTCCTCTAGATTTGTCCATGGTATCGTCATCGCAGCTAGAGGAGGTAACTTCTGCCGATGTTCGCATTTTTTCTTAAATGTTCTTCTCAAGAACCGCTTATCACAGGGGTCTGTTATTTGGCAAATATTGTCCTTGGATCGGTCTTTTATAGATTTGTTCATGGTATCGTGATAGTAGCTAGGGGAGGTAACTTCTCAAGAACCGCTTATCACAGAGGTCTGTTATTTGGCAAATATTGTCTTTGGATCGGTCTTTTATAGATTTGTTCATGGTATCGTGATCTCAGCTAGGGCAGGTAACTTTTGCTGAAGTAAATATTTTATATTAAAAAAAATTTTACTCAAGAACTGCTTATCGCAAAGTTCTGCTATTTGGCTGATATTGCCCCTGGGATGGTCTATTCTAGATTTGTTCATGGTATCGTCATTGCACCTATAGGAAGTAACTTATGCCAATGTTCATATTTTTCATAAAAAATTTTTTTCTCAAGAACCGCTTATTGCAGAGGTCTGCAATTTGGCCAATATTGTCCTTGGGTTGGTCTCTTCTAGATTTGTTGATGGTATCGTCATTGCACCTAGGGGAAGTAACTTATGTTCTTAAGAACCACTTTTCGCAGGGGTCTGCCATTTGGCAGATATTGTCTTTGGGTTAGTATCTATTCTCTGGCCTTTTGTTTTGTATTTAACACCTTCATGCCACCATATAGGGTATTTGTTGAATCAATTTCAGTGTTTATTTGTATATCCATTATCAAATATCCATATATTGTTACAATTTTGGACAAAAATGTGGAGACTTCTCTTTCCATCCAATCCTGTTTGGTCCAATGCCATTAAAGACTGATTTTGACATCTAAAAATGCTGTTTCAACCATTAATTTTTGGGGCTATAATACGGGTAGTAACTTCTCCTGTTTTATCCAATGACAACTAACAATCGCAGAAGGTTTTTAACCCTCCTGTGACCGGGCATGAAAATGTAGAGTAAAAAGTATACAATAGTATTGAAATAGAAAATGTTTATTCCAAATGTAATGTCTCCTACAATGACTTCTGGTAAGTGGGTTCACGAACAACACCTTTTGGATGGTAAATCCATTAGATGGAACCGGGTTTTTCAGTGTCCAAAATGGCAATGGATGACACAGGATTGGAAAAAGGGCACCCTCCAGTACATGAAGAATTAATGCATCAAGATACCGGTAAGAATAAAATCTAGAAGTTTTCTGCTATTTTCAGATTCACCTACGCATTACAAGCAAAGCTACAGCATCGCTTCACAGATGCGATCACATTTCTGAGAAAAGCCATGTATCTCAAGCCCAACGTTATCAATCACCATATTGTGATGAGTGAGTGCTTCTTTGAGATGTGTGATGTTCAGTCCACTATCCTCCACTTGAAGCGCGCTTTTTTCCTTGAGCCAACACGAAAAGATTTGTATTACCGGCTCGCATATATATTTTACTTCCAAGGGCAGATGTTGTTTGATCAGCATATGTTCGAGACATCACTCGAAGCATTCACAAAAGCCACAGAGATGAATCCTGATAATGCACTTTATCACACTCGGGGGTGAGTACTTATCATAGTGGATGAAATTTAAAGGCAGTCAGTTTTATGTAATGTAAAAATGGTTTATAAGCACAAAGGTCACTGAAACTCTCATCTGTAGTGTACACTTACAGAAAAAAATGGCCTATCTATAAGCTTTTATCAAGTAAAACTGTTTTCGATCCAGATTTGAATCCTGAAAATGATTTAATACTACGCAATTTATGTGGTAAACTAACGATTCCAATGTTTTGGGCCACACATACAGAAACAACCATTGTCGGAAGATACAAGTGTAGAGTACGGTTGGGTGGCGATAAATGCATCCTTGACTGTAGACGTGACGGAACATGGTACAATACAAGGTCATTGAGGTATTTGGGCCGGCATCTTTGAGAGCTTGTAAGGGGGTACCCTATACTCAATTCGATACGGTATAGTAGGCCAATGTAAGCCAGTTTTGTGGATGAACCACCCCCATCGAAGTTGGAATGTTAGACTTGTGCGTACATTCTATGTAGGTATGTAGCACTACGGTGGAATTGACTGCTTGTGAAGGCAAAATAGCCTTTAACCATGTTATTCCATATACATTGGTTCACCCATTGAACCGAGTAGCCTGAGTTGTTACAGTGGGTAAAATTACCATCGTGCAAGCTCTGGGTTGTAAGCTGACCTTCGTCTTTTCATGCCACTGGTTTTGAATACAACAGATAGCATGCATATGTTGCGCACCTGGCTAAATCCATTATAGGTGACAATTATGTACACTTTTTTCAATGACAAATAAACATAATAGATGATCCAGAGAGCATGCAAAGCTCAGCCAAGTCTGAGAAAAAAAAACCACTTTTGTAAACATACTCAAAGAGCTACTTATGGACCCATAAAATGGGTCAAATGCAAAAGATCGAGGACTTTTAGAAATCAAGTCAAATGATCTAGCCACTTGGTCAGCTATGAATACTGGTAATTAATGTCTGTAAAACATTAAACATAAGATCATTACAATCTGCGACATTCTCACTTTTTCTCTGTACTATATATTATGTGTTATTTGTATTTTTTAGCTCACCGTCCTTCATCCGTCCATCCAATGTTAACATTTTCTTGAAAAATCTTCTCAAAATCATTAATTGTAGAGCTCTGCCATTTGGCAGGTATCCTCCTAGGGTTGGTCTCTTTTATATTTGTTAAGTTTATCATCATCTGACCAAGTAGAAATCTATATTTACATCTATTTTAATGGTTAAATTAGATTTATCTTTTTCCCCCTAATATAACATATTTTGATTTCCTAACATTTAGTGACGGTTTAATTGACTGAAACCATTTACTTAATTTACACAACTCATTGCTATCTATGTTACTAATTTCCTTACATGAATTTCTAGAATAGAAATTTGTGTCGTCAGTAAATATAAAACATTTCAATAATTTTGAGACATTACATATATCGTTTACAAGAATTATAAATAATTACGTAATTAAATAAATGTTCAAGTTAGAATACAGAAGAGAAATGCACAGAAAAAACATCAGGCCTCTGTTAAAATATGTAGAAAGAACTCCATCCACCACTGTAGCATAGTTGGTGGAGTACTGAGTGGGTATTTTGTATGGATACTCACCTCGGTATGACAGTAAATGGAAATCTGAATAGAGTACAGAACCAGTTATGTAGTTCTGTCAGAGCAATTTACCTCAGTAGTTCAGTTCATGGAGAACAGCACTCATTTTTACCATGAAAATCTACCGCAGTGGCTCATTTAGAGTACTCAAACAGTTTTTTGGTGAAAATCTACTTTTCTGGTTTGATTGATGGAGTTCATGGTCAGGTTTATAGATGGAAATCCATTTTTTTAGGTTCACTTGGTTATGTAGTTGGCAAACTTTTGCGACAGAAATCAATTTCCATAGTCCAGTTGGTGATGTCATGAGCCAGGTTTTTGGATGAAAATCTATTTTAACAGATCATTTAGAGTACTAGGCAGGTTATGTGAACATTAACGGTTCAGATCCAACTACAGTCAGCAATCTATACATGTAAATGAGTGACAAAATGTTTATATCAAGGGCATTTACACATTTACTGATGATCTATTAGGTTGGCATGCCTCGCAGCCTTAGGACGACATGGTGAATGTCTATCATTGATCAACACCAAACTGGAAGATGAGGAACAGAAGAACAATGCTGACCTATTTGTTATGCGAGCAAGACTTCACCAGGTCTATGGAAATGTAAGTATTATTTTGTAACTACTGAATGCCTTTACTTGTTTGTAATATGAGCTAAATTTTAATGCTTGGAATTCTGTATCGAGAAGGAGTTCAGAATGAGTCATTCAATGTTAGTGTGACTGACACTAAGCACCATTAAGTAGCACAAAAACTTACTCTTTATGTATTTTCAGAAAAGGCTTCACACTTTTGTGGAGTTTTGCAGTAGTCTACGGTCATTAGTTTAAGGTCAAAATTCAGCACTTCTCCTTGTCTAGTGGACCTGAGAAATATCCTAACTAAAGACATGAAGTCAAATGAAACAATCCAATAACACAGGCATTAAAGCTTATTAGCTCACCAGGCTTTTCTGATCGAGTTTCGTCCGTCATCTATCTGTCCAATGTTAACATTTTCTTAAAAAAAATCATCTTTTCAAGAACCATTTATCGTAGAGCTTTGCCATTTGGCAGATATTCTCTTAAAGTTGGTCTTGGAGAAGCATATCAATATTAAGTCAAAGGGAGGTAATTTTTGCCAATGTTTGTAATTTTACTTGAAAAATATTCTCAAAAATCTTCAATTTGTGAATGCTTTAATGTTCCAGAAGAGTGTAAAAACACTTTGGCCTTTTGTTTTAATATCTGAAATAGTTTTCAGGCCTCTCTGGCCTGTTGTTTTAATATCCGAATGCGTGTTTTAAGGCCAGTTTGGACTTTTGTTTTAATATCCGAGTGTTTTTAGGTGTCTTTGACCTTTTTTATATGCAAACGAGTGTTTTGAGGCCTGTTTGGACTCTTGCTCTAATATCCGAGTGCCTTTTGTTTTTCCTTTTTTTTCAGTTCTTGTTTTTATGGTATTTATTTTTTTATTTGATTAAATACTGTTGCTAGTGACAGTTGATCTCTACCAAAAATAAACTATCTTGGAACTGTGTATCACTATACAGTATAATTGGTCAATTCATAGCCTGTATTCTAATAGTAGGAGTAAAGTATGACCTTATATGGTGTTCACACAGCAGGCATCCATTCAAATATAAAACATTCATTTCACACAAATTACACTGAGTGATATCTGCTAGCATCAACTTAATACACAGTCCAGTTTGTGTCATGCAAGAACCTCATAAATATACGATACAGTAGTAGGATACTTGTTGCTCTAAACCAGTAAAATTGAAAAAGTACTTATCACAGTATAAGGTTTTGGGAGAGGAATGTAATTTCACTTGCACCTAGTTTCGGTTTCATGAGTTGATAAGCAAGTCACTACTTGGTTGATAATTCCATTAAGGATACTTATCAAATAACTTATGAAAAGTTTTATGAATAATTTGTATGGATTCTGATTAACAAATATGAATGATCAATTAATTGGATCAACAATATTTAGGCTACAACTGGACACTTCCAGTCAGTAACCTTTCATGATACTAATTAGGAATTGTATTTAAATTGTAATTGTAACTGAAATTAGTCAATCGTGTTGATACAGCTACTGAAATTGTTTATTAGAATTCATACGTCTGTATGTATGCTCAGAATGATGAGCAACCATGTCATTGAAACTCCACTATAAAATGAAGCCTGTGATCTATTTGTGATTACAATTTTATTTTTACAACTTTTATTGGCATGCTATTATTCACTTCTCAAAATTATATCGACTAGATATTATGTGAATAAATTAATTATTTCGGACAAAGTTCTCAAAAAAAATTCCTCTGCTTTACGTAATGCTCAGGTGTGATGTATATCCCAGCATCACATGTCCACATTAAATCAAAGCTGACAGCATAGTTACTATTATTTATCCACAAATAACAATTAAAAGGTCTTATATAAACTGTTGTGAGATTTTTATCTAGACTTTCTAATGTGTTATCTTCGAGGACACTTTTTTGATACATTGATCCACTGTAAGTTTATTTAATCTCATTTATTATTTAGTTATTTTTTATTTTTTCACATCAGTCACACAGTCCCACTTCTGAATGTTTTTAATGTTCCAGAAGTGTCTTTCTTGCCTCTTCGGCCTAATATCCGAATGAGTGTTCCTCTTAAAATCATCTGCTTCACCTTTTACTTTAATATCAGAATGAATGTTATGAGCCCCCCGGGCCCTCTTGTTGGAAGATTAAACCCTGAGGTCCCACTTTCTGGTGCTGTTCTCAGTTATTCAGAATAAATGTTATTTGCCACCTACCCAACATATATTTTTAATTTTTTGTACTATAATTCACGTTTTTCACCATATTGTCATACAATCACTACGTTTTATATAAATTATTGACAATTATTTCATTTCTCAACCAAAACATGTAATAATGTCATATGTAAAAAAATCAACGCTGATATAAGTACATTTTATCTCCTTTAATAGAGGTCAATGTAGTGAGGCTCATGTTAAGTCAGCTCAAATAATGTATCATAAATCATTTTATCGTATGTTTTTTTAACAACTTAAAACCTTATTTTACAGCTTACACTTGTGTACTACGACGTGCAGTCGGCGCTAAATATCAACCCACAGCATCGGGAGGCCTTAATGATCCATGGAAACCAGAATGCTTTGGCAGAAGAATGCAAAATGCAGGGAATGAGGCTGATGGTCTGTGAGAAGTACCAAGAAGCGCTTCAAAAGTTCACCTCCGCTATAAACATTAACCCATCTATGGATGGTTACCATCTTCTCAGGTAATGTTAATAAGATATACCAATAAAGCCTCTGCTTCATAAATAATAATCAAGGAACTGACCAAAAAATCATCGTGAAACTCGACCTCTAGTTCCTCATATTTGGTGGAACTTGACCTCTAGTCAATAAAATGGGTAGACTCTTGATATTATCGTTGACGGGTGCTATGTAAGCATTTATTGCAAGTATTGCATTTGCACTGAATAGCTGCCATAAACATTCATTGGAAACTGCATATCAGAGCTCTTACTGGCTGATGGTTGCGGTCTATAAATGTTTTACTTTACTTTTCCTTTAGTCACGCCTACCAGTCGCTGGAAGTTTTCTCTATAATTTGATTACATCACGGTATGTTGTACACGCATACAATGCAGTTTGTGGTTGTAGCTTCATACTTGCAATTTCATAAACGTTCCATGCCAAATATACAAAGATTGCTCAATAGATGCTAGATTGAGATGCTCAATAAAAATTTCTTACATTGAGCCACATAAATTTTGGAGAGGCCACTATGCAGTGATAGATATCTTCAAAGATATTATAGAGGTGATCGTAATGTCCTGTAGTCTTTACTGATAAATATCTATTCCATGGCGAGTTACATATTGCATTTTTGAATACGAATTTGTATACTCCGATCAGAGGTGTGTTATTCCGCAAGATGTCCAACTATAACTCAGCAATTGATGACTTCCTGTTGGCCCTAGACAAAGTCGACCATGATGAAGAAAGCAATACATACGCATGTGCTCAACGACAATTGTTGCTTACATACAATGACTTTGCTGTGGAGTGTTACAATAAGGGATTCTATGAGGAAGCCATCGTGCTTTTGAACAAGGCCATAAAGGGAGAGAAGCGTGAGAAAGCACTCTATGTGAACCGTGGGGGTAAGTCATTTATGGTTGATAGTTTATCGTCTTATTCCATTGTTTTTTAAATTCTTACTTTTTATTGGGCAGGGTATGTACAGACAGGGTATAATGTCCTTCATCTATAAATATTCAATTACATCTGTTGGTCAGATAAAATACAAAAAGTAGTGTTAAGTTAAAACTTGTGCGATTTTCACAATTTTCCATTGTTCATGTTTATAAAAACACGAAATTTTTATCTACTCGGCAATTTTAACGAGAATTCTCATCAAACACAATTATGACCCTTGCTATCCACTGCTGTTAGACGAGGCAGAAAGGTTTTCGTTGAAAGGTCTGTCGATTGAATTTTTCCTTCTAGAAATCTTTTTTATATAACT
This sequence comes from Epimenia babai, assembly GCA_011762755.2. Taxonomy (NCBI): domain Eukaryota; kingdom Metazoa; phylum Mollusca; class Solenogastres; order Cavibelonia; family Epimeniidae; genus Epimenia; species Epimenia babai. The sequence goes on from WURV02145082.1 coordinate 14,943, forward strand.
CTCCATAATTATCACAAAATAAGCGTAAAATAACAGTACTCTGTATGTAAAAAGTTTTGTGATTCAAAAAAATAATTATTTGGCATTCGTGATAAGTCGACAAGACTAAAAATCAATTCTGTATTTCTGAGAAATTATATTTTTTTAACAAATTTAGCAATCGGTATTATCCCAATAATAAATACTCTTTCTTTGCAGACTGTTTTTTTCATCATGACTTGACCTTTGCCCTACAAGACTATCACCAGGCCCTAGAAATTGATCCGAGCAGCCAGGAAATTAGGTCGCGTATATCACTGGTCCATGGCGAATTCGGTGTTCTTGCTTTCCAAAGCAAGGATTTTGTGGTAAACTATCAGACAAGATACTAATTTAGAAGAGTGATTGCAGACCAATGGTAACCTGACGACTAATAGACGTGTCACATTCAGATAGTGAATATTTACATGAATAATAACAATAACAAATCATTTTTATAAGGCGTGTGTCAACAATTTATAGAATAATTATATTTAAATAGTATTTATTTTTAATGTTGAATTAGTTACTTTATTATATACATGTCACAAATGTTAATATGTCGTTATAACCGGCTGTTTCTGTCATGATTTGGAAAAAAGATACCTATGTAAAATGACCAGGGGCCGGGCTTTGTAATATATTAGTTCGTTGGCAAATAACAACTTGGCAACTTGGTAACAATGATTATTAAAATCATTAATGATGTCAAAAATAAAGGGTGAGGTTGTTGTTAGTGTTAGGGAAACCTCAATTAAGGCTAAACTCCAACAATAAAACAGCGATGTATAATATCGAGATTTCGCAAGATTGTCAAAATCTCGATTTTGAAATCTTGAGATTAAAAAATTGGAGAGATTTGGATACCCTCCCGCTCACAGAACCAACAAGGACCATCCATCATGATCTATATGTTGATACAGCGAACAAACTTAAGGTCATGCGCTAATAGATGCCTCTAGAATGTTTTGGAATGGGTTTTTGATGGTTCCCAAATAAATTCATTGAAGTCGTAATGAATGAAAATGGTTTTAGAGCAAAGGGAATATGATTATGATTATGGCCAGGTTTAGAGTTTCGAAAATTGTGCGGATACTCTGACCCAAACTTAAATGCCGCCATGATAGTTTTATTTCTTACTCTAAATCTAGTATAAGCATCCACCCGATTATACTCAACCTAACCACACGCCTAACCTTTCAAAAAACAATTGGAATGGCAGGTTAACCTCTGAATGTGGCAGGCCTGGTTACTACAGTATGACCTTGAATCTTGGTCAGGGGCTAAATGTACGTTATTACAGATTGCCATTGTTGGTTCCTTGACCAATATTTCAATACTTTCCATAAGAACTACGTACATCTAACCTTAATACACGTACATTGTTTTTTTTGTTGTCTTCATTTTACTTTTATTGTGCTATACTTATGCCTCGTCATTACTACATTTTCTATTTATTCCTAAATTCTGTTGACTTTATCCTATGTATCCTATGTGTTGGAAGGAAGCAGATGTCAAGTTCAGTCTGGCTATACAGTACAATCCTCGAATCTGTCAGCACCATGTGTTGCGTGCTCGGAGCCGCTATATGCTGGATGTATGTCATCCTTATTTGTCATACATGTTTGGTCCAAATGGAACATGCAAAATGATAGAAACTTGGTAAAAAAGTTGAAAGAGAAAGATATCTACATTAAATTTCACATTTATATTATAGAGTAACTTAGGAGATAAAGGGCAACACCTTTTATATAGACTAACTGATTTATTGATCACAAGCTTTCACATAAACACTATGATTCATCAGATGATAAATCAGTTAGTCTATATAAAAGGTGTTGCCCTTTATCTCCTAAGTTATTAAAAATTAGAATAACGCGGCTACCCACCTATATATCTAAAAACAAAGATATACAGATCTGTGTGAACCTCTTCAGGTTCACAGAGAAGATTTAAGAAAAAATATGAACATCGGCAGAAGGTACTTCCCCTAGCTGCGATGACGATACCATGAACACATTGAGAAGAGACCGTACCTAGAACAATATCTGCCAAATAACAGACCTCTGCTATAACCGGTTCTCGAGAAGAAAATGTTAACATCGGACAGATGGACGGATGGAGGGATGGACGATGGACGAAATCCAATCAGAAAAGCCCACCTAACATAAGCTCAGGTTACCTAAAAATTGACTAAATAACAAATGAGATTAAATAAACAAAGTAAATTAGTGTATTAAAATGATTTCCTCACAGATCACACATAAGAAAGTTAAGATGAAAATTTCACAACAGTTTATATCAAAACCTTTAATTGTTGTAAAATAAAAATCATTATCACTAATAGCACGCAGAAATCATTTTATAGTGGAGATTCAATGATTAATTAACATCATTGCTTATCATCATTAGCAGATATATACATGTATGAAATCAATTATACAATTTCAGTAGCTGTATCAACACAATTGGCTAATTTCAGTTTTTATTACAATTTAAATACAATTCATAAATGGTATCTAGTAAGGTTACTTACTAAATGTGTCCAGTTCTAGCATAAAGATTCCTGACTGCGAGAATTATTCAATGAATTTTACTGCTTTATAATAGAGCAACAAATATCCTACTACTGTATTGTACTTTTATTGGGTTCTTGCATGATACAAACTAGACAGTGTATCAAATTGCCACTAGCAGAAATAACACAATGGGGTGTCTACAAAAGTGTGGAATGAATGCTTTATATTTGAATAATGCATGCAGTGTTACAATCACACTATTGTACATATAAGATACAAATAATACAATTAAATTACATACTGAAGACACTCAATTTTAAAACAAGGGCTATAAATTGATTAATTATACTGTATAGTGATACACAGTTCAACGAAAACTTATTTATAGTAATTAGAGAACAACTGTCACACTCAACACAAGAGGCCATAGAGACCCAACAATACCCATAATGAAACTAAAACGAGACTGAGGCCAAAGGGATGTGACAATACCCTTTACGATACTGAACCAAGACAAGAGGCCAAAGAGACCCGACAATACCCATTAAGATACTGAAACAAAACAAGAGGCCGAAGAAACCCGATATTACCCATTACTATACCAAAACAAGAAAAGAGGCCAAAGAGACCCGACAATTCCCATTATGATACTGAAACAAGATAAGAGGTCAAAGAGACCCGACAATCCTCATCACAATACTCAAACAAGACAAGAGGCCACAGGGACCTGACAATACTTATTATGATACTGAAACAAAACAAGAGACCAAAGAGACCCGACAATACCCATTATTATACTACACAAAACAAGAGGCCAGGTACTCAACAGGTACTCATTGCGATACTATTTTTTAAGAAATCGGCAGAACATCGGCAGAAGTTACTTGCCCTAGCTCTGATGATGATACCATGAACAAATCTAGAAAAGACCATCCCTACAACAATATCTGCCAAATGGCAAAACTCTGCAACAAGCGGTATTTTAGAAAAAATTTTTTATTAAAGAAAAAATACGAACATCGGCAGAAGTTACTTCCCCTAGCTGCGATGACGATACCATGAAGAAATCTAGAAGAGACCACCCTAAGGACAATATCTGCCAGACAACAGACCTCTGCGATAAGCGGTTCTTGAGAAGATTTTTTAAGAAAAAATACGAACA
>WURV02145093.1:0-18640 GCA_011762755.2 Epimenia babai
CTCAACTTGGGGGTGCTGACGAAGGGTGGCTTCAATATCACCCAATTCAAGACGGAAGCCACGAAGCTTGATCTGCTGATCGAGCCTGCCGAGAAACTGGATGCGACCATCCGCTAAATAACGCACGCGGTCCCCAGTTCTATAGAGGCGATCCCCGGGAACGTCACTAAAGGGGTTGGGAACGAAATTCACGGCCGTCAGACCAGGTTGCGCCCTGTAACCTCTCGCCAAACCCAGGCCTGCAATCAACAATTCACCCGAAGCCCCTTGGGGTTGGCGCCGCAATTCAGGCCCGGAAATGTAAAGCTGAGTACCGTTGAGAGGGCGGCCGATACTGGGCACAACGCCCGCTTCCAACATGTCAAAAGCAGCGTTGGCAGTGGCTTCGGTAGGACCGTAAAGATTGGTGATAACAGTCTTTGGCAAGAGGCTTTTTGTGCGTGAAACAAGTTGGGAATCCAAGGCTTCGCCACCAAGGAGCAGCTGAGTCGGTTCGGGATAGGTCCCGCCCTCCACAAGGTGTTCCCAAACTGAAGGAACACAATTCAAGCCCGCATGGGGCTCACTTTTCAAAATGCGCTTCAAAGCATCAGCCTGAAGAAGCATCGTCTGCGGGATAATCCAGACGGGTTTGCCCTGCAGCAACATGCCAAAAGTTTGTTTGAGCGAGGCATCAAAGGTAAAAGAACTGGTAAATGGCAACACCACGTCACCCAGCAAATGCGTCATCCAGATCAGATAGTTAACGACACTACCGCGCTGAACAATCACACCCTTGGGTTTACCTGTCGAACCAGAGGTGTAGATGATGTACATGGCCTGGGTCGGATGGATCCCTCGCCTTTGCACTGGCTTGTCCAAACCCTGGTAGGCATCTTTTGCTAACGCCAGAGTCGGCCCCGCGTAAGTAGCCTTCCAATCGGCTTCACCCTCATCAAGGAGTAACAGCGGCTGCTCGAGATCTTGCAAAATTTGTCGCAGCCGGGAATGAGGTTGACTCGGATCCAGCGGCACGTAAACTGCCCCGGCGTGGAGGATCGCCAATAGCGCTACCACCATGTCCGCCGATGGTTTCATGCACACTGCCACCGGTGTCTCAAGGCTCACACCGTGACCGGACAAATAGCTGGAAAGAGCTTCTGCTCGGGCGAAAAGCTCTTTAAATGTAAAGGTTTGCTCACCCTTCACGGCAATCGCATTCGGCTGGGTTGCAGCTACCTCAGCCAGAAGTTGGTAGAGATCCCGGTTGGGGACGTCCACAACCGGTCCTTGGCTCCAGGCTTGAAGTCGTTGCAACTCTTCACTGCTGGAATAATTCACCAGGGACAAAGGCAAATCCGGATAGGCGACGACCTGTGCCATGAGGTTTTGGAAATGGGTTTCCATGCGTTGAATCGCCGCAGCGTCAAACAAGTCCGTGTTGTATTTAATGACGCCAAAAAGAGATGTATTGCCTTCAATGAGATCCAACGAGAGATCGAATTGACCCTCCTGCTGATCAATCTCATAAGGCGCCAGTTCCAATCCGCCGAGATCGACGATCGTCCCCACTTCGCCCATGCCGAGCAGGCCTGCCACCTGACTCCCACGATTGGGTTTTTGCAATACAAAAAGGGTTTGGAAAAGTGGCGCCCGCGAAGGGTCGCGCTCCACGCCCAGCCGTTCAACCAGCAAAGGTAAAGGAAATGCCTGATGAGCCAAACCATCCAGAACTTGACGTCGCGTCTGCCCGAGAAAGTTTCTAAAAGTTGGGTCACCGGACAAATCACCTCGCAGCACAATGGGATTCACGAAATAGCCCACCGTGCCTGCAAATTTTGCTTGTTCTCTACCCATCGCGGGGGAACCCACCAGGACTTGATCCTGGCCGGAATACTTACCCAAGAGAACTTGCCACATGGCTAGCAGTGTGGCGAAAAGTGTTGTTCGTTCCTGCTTGGCTAACTGCCTTAAACTCGCGGTTTGTTCCGAGCCAATTCGAAACGTATGGGAGGAACCGTTTGAAGTTTGACGCCGCGGTCTCGGTCGATCCGTGGGTAAATCCAGAACGGGCAGTTCCCCGGCCAAGTTATGCTGCCAATAATGCCAGGCCGCTTCACCTGCAGGAGATCTCACCCATTTAACCTGATCCCTGGAGAAGTGCTCGTAGGTCGCGGTAATGGGCGCGACCTTGGCATTCCAACCTTGGCGCTGGCAGCGATAGAACTCACCCAATTCATCTAACATGCACCACAGGGACCAACCGTCATAGGCAATATGGTGAATCGTCCAAAGCAACACATGATCTTCTGCGCTCCGGCGGTAGAGTGACACTCTGCACAGCGGACCATTTTCCAAATCAAACGGTCGTTCAAAATCCTTTTGAACCTGCTGCTTCAGTATTTTTTCGGTCCAATCGCTGGCTTGAATCTCAGAAAAATCCATGTCTACATGCGTGCGGATTTTCTGGAGGGGCTCTTCATTTTTAAACTCATAGGTCGTGCGAAGCGCTTCATGGCGCGCCACGAGAGCCGCAAAAGCTTGCCTCAGTGCAGACACATCCACCCGGTTGTGAATCCTTGCAGTGAAAGCCGTGTTGTAGGCGACACTTTTCGGATCATTCAAATAAAGGAACCAGAGCGATTTTTGCCCGAAGGACATGGGTGCGCTGCGATCGGCTCTCGATGCCCGTGCTTTAAGTTCACGAATAAGGGCTTCGCGCTTTTGTTGCGGTGTGAGTTCTACAGAATCAATGCCCACGACTATACCTCTTGTTTCATGGCTGCAAGCATGGCTTCAACCTCTTCATCACTCAATTGATCGACTTGTGCCAAGGCCTGCAAGGCTTGCTCTGCCTCTGAGTGAGGTTGGCTTTGTTCCAGCTCGGGCTCACCACTGCTTTGCGCTGCCCAGGATTCCCTGACCAACGCCGCCAGTTTGGTCCCGTTCAGGTCATCCATAAACAGTGCAGAAGGAATATCCACCGCCAGATCCTTAGCCAATCTATTTTTCAGCTCTACCGCCATCAGCGAATCCAAACCAAGTTCGTGAAAGGAGGTTTCAGCGTCCAACCGATCAAGCCCAAGTTCTCTCGCTGCCTGATCGCAGAGATAGGCTAATAATTGCTCGGGGCTTTCCGGACTGGGCAGGTCCTTCCATTGGCGGCGGTCTTTGCTGGCTGCCCGGGATGATGATTGGCCAAGAGTTTTAAAGCGGGAGAAGAAGGATGATGGCGTTCGGTGTTTCAAAAACACCGGCCAATCGATGGGAATCACGCCGAGTTGGGTTTCCCCTTCGGTTAAGCACTGTTCGAAGATGTCCAATCCGCGAGCGGTATCCACACCTCCCAACCCCATGTTCTTGAGCTGTTTTTGTACTTCCGGCGTTGCCACGATGCCATCTTCAGACCAGGCTCCCCAGTTAACCGTCAGGGCTGCCAACCCTAATTCTCTGCGGTAATGGGCGAGACAATCCAAATAGGTATTGGCAGCCGCATGGTTCGCTTGTCCATGGTTACCGATTAGAGCGGCAGCCGAAGAGAACAGGACGAACATGTCCAAATCGAGATCTTTCGTGATTTGGTGAAGATGCCAAGCACCCTTTACCTTGGGAGCCAAAACCCGTTCGAAACGATCCCAGGTCATATCTTTAAGAGGCGCATCTGCCAAGACACCAGCCAAGTGGAACACCCCGCGCAAAACGGGTCGGTTCCGCTGTACCTCAGCCAATACGGTGCGCAAGGCCTCGCCATCGGTGACGTCCGCCTGAACGACACGAACCGTCGCGCCGAATTGCTCGATTTGAATCAGGTCTTTTTTATTGGCCGAATCCAACTCGCGGCGTGCCAGAAGAATGATATGACCGGCACCGCGTCGTGCCATGCGCTCGGCCAACTTCAAGCCAAGGCCACCTGTGCCACCGGTAATCAGATAACTGCCGTCTTTTTTAAATTGAGTGCGTTCGCGATCGGGCTGTACCACTAAGATTTTGCCGATGTGCTGAGCCTTTTGCATGGTACGAAAAGCTTCTTGAACTTCACCGATGCTAAAGCGGCGATAAGGTAGCGGTTCCAGAGTTTTCTCAGCAAAGACTGCGGTGAGTTGACCCAACAGCCCTGCGATCATTTCCGGCTCTTCACGGAAAAGGCGAAACATATCGATGAGATGGTAGTCAACAGTGGGCTTGAATGCTGCTACTTCCTCGGCCGACCACACTTCGGTTTTACCGATTTCAAGGAAACGACCTCCGGATCGAAGGACCGAAATGGATTTGGGAATGAATTCACCGGAGAGACAGTTGAGCACCACATCCACGCCCTCCCCCGCCGTTTGTTGGAGAATCTCTTCGTGAAAATCCGTATTGCGAGAATTCATCACATGCGCCACACCCCGATTTCGCAGGAAGGCCCACTTGCCGGAACTCGCAGTGGCGAATACTTCTGCGCCGATCCGCTGAGCCAGAAGGACAGCGGCAAAGCCCGTACCTCCTGCGCCTGCATGAATGAGAACCCGCTCACCTTGCTTCAGATCAGCCATTTCATAGAGCGCATACCAAGCCGTCAAAAAAGCAATGGGCAGTGTGGCAGCATCTTCGAAGCTGAGGTGTGAGGGAATCGGCACAAGTGAGGCTCGTGGGGTTGTCACAAAGCTGCTGAAACTATGATCTGCGAGAGCCATCACCCTGGCGCCAATTTCCAGGTCGGCAACGCCTTGCCCTAAGGCCACCACTTCACCCGCACATTCCATCCCAAAACTGTCGCGCTCGAATGGCAACACACCCAAAGCATCCAAAACATCTATAAAATTGAGACCCGTCGCTCGAACCTTGATTTCCACTTCACCGGGACCCGGCGGTCTACGGCGAGTCGGTTGAAGGACGAGTTTCTCCAGATCGCCCTTAGCCGTTGAGGTCAGACGGAAGGTAGACGGCTGCGTGAGTGGGCGATGCTGCGATAGCCTCGGCACATGGCGTTGACCCAGCCGGTAAGCGATGGCCTCTTCCCCATCCAAATGACCCAACTCCTGGAAAATGTGTTTTGCTTCGCCGATACACTTGGTGGGATCTAAATCCAGGCGTTTGCAGGTCCAACCCGCATACTCCAGGGTTATTACCTTGGTCATACCCCAGAGTGATCCATGGGCAAAACCAGGCAAACCACGCTCCAAACCTGTCGGACAAGCGCCTCTGGTTACTAAAACAAACCTGAGATTTTTAGAATCCCACGCCTGAATGAGATGTAACAACAGCGCACCGTCTGAAAAGGAAGTGGCTTCCTTCGCACTTGCATTCAGCCCACGCAAATCAACGACACCGGTTAACGGGTCAACCAAGCTGCCTTTAAGTCGACGAATGCCTTCGCGATCGCTTGGATCAACTTGCCAACGTCCCAAACCCAGGTCGCGGGTTTCCGCGCCTTGCGTGACCCGCATGCAATGCGCACCTTTTGCGTTCATCAGTTGGGCCAGATCCTCGACGAATGGATCCCCATCTTCCAATAACAACCAGGTGCCTTCCATCCCCGAATCTGCATTGGCAAGCATGATGGCCTGTTGGCTCAAAGCGCCCCGGTTCCCAGTCACCTTCGAGGTTGCAACGGCCTGAAAACCATTCGTTTCCAGGTGTGCTTGCCATTCACTCACGGAAATAAGCGGATGCTTTCGATCATCCCGAGCACACCACCACCCCTCGGTCAGCCCAAAGGTCAAATCCAGCCAACGCAGTGGCGTCACGCCTTCCAATAAAGCCAAAGTTCCACCGGGAGCAAGGCATTGACGCACATGAGTCAAGGTCCCGGGAAGATCGCGTGTTGCATGCAGCACATTGGCGGCAATGACTACATCGAAATAGCCGATTCCGCTCGGTGATTGTTCAATATCCAGGACTTCAAATTGAACAAAAGGGTAGGCAGCAAATCGGGATTTTGCTTGTTCCACCAGTGTCGGAGAAATGTCGGTAAAAACGTAGCTCACGCGGTCCGGCGGCAGCAGAGGCAGAACAGCAGCCGTGGTGCCTCCCGTACCAGCCCCGATTTCCAAAATACGCAGTGTCCGGCCACTCGGCAATGGCTCAAACATATTGCCAATCATGCGGGCCAGATGGGTGTTCATCACCGCAGCCGTACAAGATTCGCTATAGAGCTTGCCTACCGCACTTGAATCACCGTCAGGAAAGAGTAGTTCGAGTGGCGCGACTTCACCAATAAGTGCATCTGCCAGGCTCCGGCCACAGCGATCTAATAAACTTGCCTCAATTCCGGTGGGATCAATCCCTTCAGCAGGAAGTTTGAACGAGACGGTGATCTCCGGTTGCGCAACCCATTGCCAGGTGCTTTCTTTTGATTTCAAAATGCCAGCTTCAGTCAATATTTCCAAAAGACGGTTAAACAGCTGGGCCATGGAAGGGATCACCTGCATCCGAGTTCGAGCTTCTTCGCTGGTGAACTTAGATCCCTGATCAAGTCCGCCCATGGATTCAAACGCCCTGAGAATATAGGCCACACATCGGTTCTCTAATTCGGCAACAGTCTTTTCATAAGCCAGGGTGGTAGGAGACGCTAGCCAAGTCTCCAAATCCGGTTGCAGGGTTGCGACCTGTTCCTTGATCGAGGGCCATGGGAGGTTGGCAGTAGCATCAAGCTGGGCTACTTGCCAGCGGGTTTTATAGAGCCAGGATGTCGCTTGAGGCTCGCTCACGCCGAACATCGCGGGTTGAACTTTTTGCCCGGTGAGCCCTTCTAATTCGAGAACCACACGGCCACTTGCATCGATCAACCTCATATCGGCCAGAACTTGCCCGGCACGACGCAGGAGTCGTGCGTGAACCCAAAGGGTGTCCCTGCCAGGCGACTCGTGGACATGCAAACATTTGATCGCCGTGGGCACATAAGCTTGCTTGGTCGCGCCAATAAAAAGACAGGCGACGGCCTGAAGACCGGCATCAACAATAATGGGGTGAATTGCATAACTAGCCAATTGAACTGCGGGCAAGTGAAGTTTGGCGAAAACCTCATCCTCGCTTTGCCCAAGGGCTTCCAAGGTTCGAAAAGTGGGACCATACCCCAATCCGATCGCCTCAAAATGACTGTAAATCTCGGTCGAGGTTGGCTTTAAACGGGACTCAAGTGCCTGCAAATCCACCACTGCTGGTGACTCAGTTAAGGGTTTCACTCGGCCTGTCACATGCCGCATCCATGGCGGGGAGTCTCCCTTCTGATTGCTCGGGTGACTATGAATGGAAAATGCCTGGGTTTGGGTTTCCCAGAGGAGTTGAGTCTTCACCCCTGCCTGGGCTGGCACGATCATGGCTTTTTCCAAGGAAATATCTTCGATTTTTAAGCCATGGACTCCCAACATGGCACGACCCGCACCTGCAGCCATATCCAAAAAGCCGGAGGCGGGAAAAACAACTTGCTCAAAGACGCGATGATCTTCGAGATATTCGAGGGATTGGCGGCTTATTTCATTTGTGAATACTGCGGGAAGCCCTTCCCCTGCCAGGTGCAACCTTTTACCGAGCAACCCCTGATCCCCGTGGAAACCGGACATCTCCTGACGATTGACGGGTGACAACCAGTAGCGCTGCCGTTGAAACGGATAGCTGGGAAGGAAGGCCGATTTGAGGGGATCCTTTTTCATCCACCGGGAAAGGTTTACCTGCAGGCCGCGTTCATAAAAGATTGCCAGCGCTTCGCACATGGCTTTGGAATCCTGCTGCCCTGCCCGCAGACTTGATAACCAGGTTTTACCATCAATCCAGCGTCGAGCCATGGAGGTCAGGACCGGTTTTGGGCCTACTTCCAACATGATCTCAGCACCCTGTCTGACTAAAGAGTTCATCCCGGAGGTGAATTGCACAGGCCTGGAAATATGTTCAATCCAATAGGCAGGACTGGCCACTTCGGCTCCGGCAATCGCGCCCGAAATATTGCTGATCATGGCCAGCTTGGGAGAGTGAAAAGTCACCTTTTGTGCCTCGGCTTCAAAGGCTTTCAGCATGGGGGCCATCAAGGGTGAATGGAAGGCATGGGAGACTTTGAGAGTGCGGGTTTCGATGCCGAGCGCCAAAAGTTTGGCAGCAATGATGTTCAAAGCCGTTTTTGAACCTGAAAACACGAGGTTTTGAGGCCCGTTGTCAGCCGCGAGAGAAACGGAATCTTCAAACCGTGCGACGATGGGCAGAACTGTCTCGTAATTAGCGAACACCGCCAGCATGCCACCTTGTTTTTCCAAGGAGGACATGAGTTTTCCACGGGCTGCAATCAAACGAAGTCCGTCTTCGAGGCTGAAAACCCCGGCCATGCAAGCGGCCACATATTCGCCAATGCTATGACCCAGAACCCATTTCGGTTTCACATTAAGGGAACGCCAGAGTTCCGCAAGAGCAAAACCAAGTGAGAACAAGGCGGGTTGCGTATAAGCAGTGTCATCCAACAATGACGCTCCGTCATTTTCGGCAAACATCACTTCTAGCAGCGGACTTGGCAAAAGGGGTTCTAAAATGGCCGCGCAACGATCCAATACATCGCGAAAGACCGGTTCCCGATCATAAAGCTGGCGGCCCATCTGAACATATTGAGAGCCCTGGCCCGTGAACAAAAAAGCCACCGCCGGAGGGTCTGCCGGTTTCTTGATAAAGCCATCGATTCGTTCTGCCCGTTCCAACAATTGTCGGGCCATGCTTTCCCTATCGGGAGCAACCAGCCCGAGGCGGTATTCCCAACCCGAGCGCTCGCTGCTGAGAGTCTGACAAAGAGTTGAAAAATCTGCTTCATCTCCCCTTTGAAATTGAGATGCGAGGCGTGTACTGAAATCTGCCAGGGCCTCTGGCGTTCGTGCTGAGATAGTCAAAAGATTCGCTTTTCGAGAAATTGTTGTTTCCTGAGCCACCTGCGGTGGTTCCGCTAGAATCAGGTGGGCGTTGGTTCCGCTAAAACCAAAAGAACTCAACCCGGCATAGCGCGGCCTTTTCGAACGGACCCAAGGTGATGCTTCCCGAGTTATCTCTACATTGAGTTCCGTCCAAGGGATATGGGGATTGGGTTGGGAATAGTGCAAATGCCGAGGAATCGTTTCAGCCTTCATGGCGAGAATGAGCTTAATCAATCCGGCCATGCCGGCAGCAGGCTCCAGGTGACCTATATTCGTTTTCACGGAGCCCAGCTTTAAAGGCGCTTGCCGATTTTGGCCAAGGACTTCCTGGATCGCTTCGACCTCAATGGGATCACCAAGAGGCGTTCCTGTACCATGGGCCTCCACATAATCAACATCTTGACCGCGAATCCCAGCATCGGCCAAGGCTGCTTGAATCACGCGCTGCTGGGCATGGCCGTTGGGAGCCGTCAAACCATTGGTCTTGCCGTCTTGGTTGACCGCTATCCCCTTCACCATGGCCAAAATGCGATCTCCCGCTGCGAGAGCATCACTCAGACGCTTGAGCACCACGACACCACAGCCCTCACCCCGCACATAACCATTGGCCGAGGCATCAAAGGTCTTGCATGCGCCGTCAGGAGAAATCGCGTGCAATTTGGAAAAACAAATATGCGACTCAGGGGTGAGCATGAGGTTGACGCCGGCCGCCAGAGCCATATCGGACTCACCGGAGCGCAGTGAGGCACAGGCCAAATGAATGGCCACCAAAGAAGAAGAGCAAGCCGTATCCAAAGCCATACAGGGGCCTTCTAACCCAAACGTGTAGGCGAGGCGACCGGCTGCGGTACTCGGTGTGGTTCCGGTGATGGCATAAGCATCAATGCGGCGTTGGTCACCGGAATGGCGGTGGAACTGGGCATAATCATCACCGGATATTCCGACGAAGACACCTGTCTTACTGCCTTTGAGATCTGAGGGCAAGCAACCTGCATTTTCAAAGGCATGCCAGCTCACTTCCAATAAAAGCCGTTGCTGGGGGTCCAAACTCTTGGCTTCTTTGGGCGAGATATTGAAAAAGGAAGCATCAAAACCGGAAATATCGCCGTCTAGAAAACCACCCCGAGCTGTGTACATCTTGCCCGCTGCATGGGGATCGGGATGGAAAAAATCGTCTTTGGCCCAGCGGGATTCCGGAGCTTCGCCAATAGCATCAAAGCCTTCCATCAAAAGTTGGTGAAATTGTTGGGGCGAGTTGGCACCGCCGGGGAATCGACACCCCATACCGACAATGGCCAAGGGTTCGGTCTGAGCTCGTTTAAGTTCTTGAAGTTCCTCGCGAGTTTTCTGCAGAGCGAGGTACACCTTTTTCAGCGTATCGGAACGATTCATGTCCTGGCCTCCCCAACGGAATAAATGTCGTGGTTTTCTTCTAGATCTTTGAGAATCAGGGCTTCTAATTCGGCTTCATTCAAATCGTCCAGATGCCCTTCCGAATCCACGTCCGATACCATCTCCGGTTCGACTTGCAGGGGCGCCCATGTCTGTTTCACGAAATCAAATAGCGCGTTAAGGGATGGATGGTTAAACAACAAGCTCACGGGGAGTGATTTCCCAAGTCCTTCTGCAAGTCGTGAGCGCATTTCTACAGCCATCAACGAATCGAAGCCCTGCTCCATGAGCGGCTGTTCCAGTTCCAACTCCGTGGCTGGAATCCCAAGTGTTTGGGCGGCACTTTCCCTAAGCTGGGCCATGAGTTGTGCATCTCTGACTTCTTCTGAGCTTTCATCGAAAACCCAGGTTTGTGCCATTCCTTCGCCTGAAGCGTGATCCGCCTCGTCCAGCGTTGGCAGCCAGGAATCCCAAAAGCCGGTGTTTGGCAGTGCCTGGGTCGCAAATTGCCGCCAGTCCAAATCAAAAACACCGAAGCTCGATGCCTGTCCTTCAGCCACTGCTCGATGGAGAATGTCCATACATGGCCCCGGTTCAAGCGCGCGCAAGCCCATATTCGCCAGAGCCCGCTGGCGCTTTGGATCCGTTGCAACCATGCCACCCTTGGCCCAGGGTCCCCAGGCAATACTGATTGCCGGCTGCCCCAGGCTTTTACGGTATTTTGCCAGTTCATCCAGGAATGCATTTGCTGCAGCATAATTACTCTGTCCGCGATTACCCAACAAGGTCACAGCCGAGGAAAACATCACGAAAAAGTCGAGGTTGCGGGTATGGCGGTGGAGATTCCAACTACCGTAGACTTTCGGAGCCAGAACCTTTTCGAATTGAGACCAATCCTGGCTAAGCAAAGCGCCATCTGCCAGAACACCTGCCGCGTGAATCACTCCTTTGAGCGGCGGTAATTGATGGTGTATCTTTTCCATGAGTTCCACCACCGACGCTTCATCTGCAAGATCTGCCTGCATCCAATGGACACCTCCTTCGGAAAACAGGGATTCCATCTCGGCGGAAGGGTTACGGCTTACAAGGATCAGGTGACGCGCTCCCTGTTCTAATAGCCATTGAGCGCATTTCAATCCAAGCGCACCCGTTCCCCCGCTTACCAAATAGCTGCCTTCGGCATCGAAGGTCAGATCCTGATGACCCGTGAAGGCAAATCGCTTTAAAGAAGGATAGCGACAGGTCGTTGCGTCCAGGTGAAGCCTGTCCGGACCATCTTTTTGTAAGAGCAACTGAGCCAGATGGTCGGACGAGGTGCCCACACCCATTTCAATGAAACGGTGCCAGTGTTCCGGGTACTCAACAGCCAGGCCCTGGCAAAGCCCGCGCAGGGGGGCCGACGCAGGTGACGCCCAGGGTTCACTACCAGGCGATATGCTGCTCGAAAGGCAACTGAGCTTGGCCGGAGCCCCTGTTTCAAGCAGGGCTTGAGTCAGATAGAGCAGCGGTTGGCATATCTCTTCTTGGAGCTTGATGAGGTGGGCTGTATCGGTCGTTTCTGTCAGTGGCGCCGCCACACCCCAGCCGTAGATGACATGTTCAATAGCGGAAACGTTTTGGCGATTCAATTTGGTAAATAGCTGTGCATGGTCTGATTTTTCTTTGGGTGCAACGATAAAGGTGTGTGGTCCCAACTGAGCAAAAGCTTCACCTGGCAGGACATGGATGCAAGACCGGCCTAGTCGGGTTAACTCTTGGATCAAGGCTTCCACCCATGGCGCCTGACCTGCAAAAATCGCAATGTGGCCAGCACCTTCGGGCGCATGACGAGGGATGACGTGTTGCTGCCATTCGGTGGCATAAAGCCATTGATCCAGTGCACCGGACTTCTTTTCCGACAATGCGACGGATTCAACACGCCGAATCATGAGCTCGTTTATTTCCAAAACCATACGACCATCAGGAGCGGTTACCGAGATATCACCTACATAATGGTCTTCCTGTTCCTCCAGGAGTTGAGCGTGGCATTGGAGTCGGCCCGGCGGTATCGGCGCGTTCACATGAAATTCCGCCATCGTAAAAGGTATAAACAGTTCACCTTCCAGCATGCGCTTCTGAAGGCCGGACGAGGTGAAAATCATCGATTGCAGCAGGGAGTCCATCAAACCGGGATGAATGCCCTGATCGTTGTGGATGGGGGTCTTTGGGTCGATGTCACAAAGAGCCACCTTCTCTTTTCCCGTGCGCACGGTTTTTAGTTGCTGGAAGGTAGCGCCCAGCTGAAGTTGACCTCTGGTCGCAAGGCCATCATAGAAGCCTTGCGCACTTGCGGGCGCATCAAAATCCAACACCATTTTTTCTGGTTTTTCAGCTTCCGAAGGCTGCAGTAACAAGGCCGAACAATGCTCTTGCCAAGGCTCATTTCCATCTAAAGCCTGATCGCGGCTGACCAGTTTGAACACCCGGCCACCGCTCTGTGTTTTTGTGACATAGCACTGGAGCTTTCGGGAATCATCGTTTTGAAGCACTAAAGGTGCTGTAAAAGCCAGATCCACAGCCTTGAAGCGATCCATGCCAAGGCCTTTTTTTGCCACCGACATCATCATGGCGAGATGGGCAGCAGCCGGTGAAACCCGATGACCGAATACACGATGTTCACTGAGGAACGCAGGCTGGGACGCTTCAAACACCGTTTGGAAAAGCACCGTGTCTCCTAGTGCAGGGCCTTGGATTTGCTGACCGATCAAACTTTTCCGTGTTGGAGCTTTGCTCGGTGCCTGTTTGGGTTCCGTCCAATATCGTTTTCTTTGGAACACATAGTTGGGAAGTCTGACCTTTTGGTAAGTCGCTGATCCGTAAAACGCCTTCCAATGAATGTCAAAACCGTGCTCATACACACTGCCAAGGGACTTGAGCAAACAAGACCAGGAACCTCGTTTACGCATTGAAGGCAGCACGAGCCCCTCGAATTCAGGTAGACACCGCTGAATGAGGATCGCCAGACCGCCTGCAGGACTTACCTCGATCATGGTGGTGCAACCGTTGTCACCCAAAGTTTCCAAGCCCTGCATGAAACGCACAGTTTCCCGCATATGCTTGCACCAGTAGGCACCATCTGGCGCTTGCGTCATCACCTTGCCTGTGACATTGGAAACTAGCGGGATTTGCGGCTGAGCATAAGTGATGGATTCGGCGACAGGTAAGAAGGCATCACAAGCGGGTTGCATCAATTCCGAATGGAAAGCATGGGATACGGGTAGCATCCTACACTTCACCCCGTTCCCTTCCAATTCGGCACAAAGCCCTTTTACTGCCTTTTTTTGGCCGGAAACTACGGTTAGCTCCGGCGCATTTAACGTGGCGATCTCCAAATCAGGGCCGAATTTTTGGCTGGCTCGAACAGTTGCCGCATTGCATGATAGTGAGGCCATCGCGCCTCCCTCAGGTAAGTCACTCATGATGGCAGCACGCCTGTATACCAAGCGCAACCCATCTTCCAAACTGAAAACGCCGGCGATACAAGCCGCCACATATTCGCCAAGGCTGTGACCTATTAACAGATCCGGGACTATACCCCAGGACATCCAAACCTTGGCCAGGGCGAATTCCAAAGCGAAGACAGTTAATTGGGTCACTTCGGGCTCAGCGAAGGTTGCGGCGTCCAAGCCTGTTTGGAAATGGTTTCCTAAGAAGGTACACCCGACTTGTTGTCTGAGAATCGCATCGCAAGCATCGATATGCTTTCTAAACTCCGACGATTCTTGGTAAAGTTCCCGCCCCATTTCCACGTACTGCATTCCCTGACCGCCGAAAACAAAGGCCAGTTTGCCTTTCGTTATCTTCTTGGCTGTTTTTGACTTAGCCAGGGCCACGGATTCCAGATTCAGTTTTTTCCGGGCTTGTTCCCAATCGCTAGCAACGACCGCCTGACGGTACTTGAAATGGTTCCGACCAGTATTGGCGGTAAAACACATCTGCGCAAAGGAGACTGAGTTGGGTTCGAAGTCCTTCCAGACCTCCACCAATTGTTCCAGCGCCTCCGGGGTTGCCGCCGAGAGCGTTAACAAACTCGAACCTTCCGGCTGTTTTGCTGCGTTCACCGACTTAGATGGAGCTTCGCCGATGAGAACATGGGCATTCGTCCCGCTAAATCCGAAACTGCTCACGCCCGCCAGGCGTTGCGGCGAGTCTGGCCATGGCATGGGCCCTGTTGGAATGATCATGCCTAAATCTCGGTCATTCACATGGGGGTTGAGCTGTTCAAAGTGGAGATGGGGTGGAATGGTTTGGTTATTTAGGGCAAGGACGATTTTCATGATTCCGGCGATGCCCGCGCCCGCCTCCAAATGACCGATATTGGTTTTCACAGAGCCAACAATCAGTGGCTCCTTGCGATTTTCTGCAAAAACGGCGGACAAAGCACCCAATTCGATAGGATCACCTAAAGGCGTCCCCGTCCCGTGTGCCTCGATATAGTCAACCTCGCTGGGTTTGGCACCCGCTACCTTTAATGCGCTCCGAATAACCGTCTGTTGTGCCACGCCGTTGGGTGCCGTGAAGGAACTGCTCGCGCCATCCTGATTGACGGCGCTACCTTTGACCAGCGCTAGGATGTTATCGCCCTGTTCGAGTGCATCCGAAAGGCGTTTCAAGACCAATACACCGCAACCCTCACCACGGGTGTAGCCATCCGCTGAGGCGTCGAAGGTTCTACAGCGACCACTGGGTGAAAGCGCACCGAGTTTCGAAAAATAAACGTATAAATTGGGGCTGAGCATGGCATTGACGCCGGCAACAATGCTCGCATTCGATTCGCCCGAACGCAGACTCTGGCAAGCCAAATGCAGCGCAACCAAGGAAGAGGAACAAGCCGTATCTACCGATATATTCGGCCCTTGCAACCCAAGCATGTAGGAAAGTCTTCCTCCTGCACTGCTGTACATACTTCCTAATGCAGAATAAGCGTCAATCTCGCCGAGGTCTCCGCCCATGAGATGATGTAATTTGTAGTCATCGGTGCTGATTCCTAAGAAAACCCCTACCGATTGGCCTTTCAAATCTGCAGGTGCATATCCCGAATTTTCCAAAGCCTCCCAACTCACCTCCAATAACAACCGATGTTGCGGATCCAGAGCTTTCGCTTCACGGGGCGGAATTTTGAAAAAAGCGGCATCAAAGCACTGCAGATCCATGTCCTGAAGAAAGCCACCCCATTTCGAATAGGATTTCCCAGGAATCTGGGGATCCGGATCAAAAAAGGCCTCTGTATCCCAACGATCGCCGGGCACTTCACCTACACCATCTCGCCCCTCAGCCAGCAACTCCCAAAACAATTCGGGTGAATTGGCTCCACCGGGAAATCGACAAGCCATGCCCACGATAGCGATGGGTTCATCGCTCGCGACATGGCGAGAAGGCAAAGACGCTTCCGTCTCTGTTCGGTTTGAAAAGAATCCTTCCAGGAATGCGACCAATGCAGGAATATCGGGATAGTCGAACAACAGTGTAGAAGGCAGGGATAGTTGTAATTCCCTGGCTAAGAAATCCTTCATTTGCAAGGCATTCAGGGAAGAAAATCCCATCGCCATAAAACCCGTATCAGCACTGACGATGGCATCCGATCCAAGCCATTGTTCAATACCTTTTTCGATTAATTTTCGGAAATAGACCGTTCGCCAGGCCGGCGTTTTGCCGGAAAGCTGATTACTGATATTTTGGCCAGAAGGCTTCATGTCCTTCAGAAAGCGCTGGATTAAATCCGCATCTGAGACGTCCATTTTTTCTAAGTCAATGCCAAGGCCGCAGGATTGCCACTTGGCTAAACCAAAAAGGAGTTCCCATTTGTCGGGTTGGTTTCTTTTGAGTGTGTGGAACCGAACAAGCTCGCAGTTTTTCTCGCGAAAGATATCGTCGATGGATTGGGATAACACGGGATGCGGACCAATTTCGGAACACAGGTGATAGTCGTCCTCGATAGCTGCTTCTACAGCTTGGGCAAAACATACCGGCTCCCGCATGTGACGGCACCAATAGACGCCATCAAAATCACCGGGCTTGGCGCGTTCACCTCGTAGCGTTGAGTACACGGGTATGGAAGGAGGTTGTGTGTCTAAGTCTCCCAACATCTCTCCGAGGTGTGGTAAATGTGCGTCAATCAGGGGGCTGTGGAAAGCGATATCGATACGCAGCATCTTGCAGAACAGCCCCTGCTCTGTGAGCTCTTTTTCCAACACTTCCAATCCTTCAAGCGCGGATAAAACATGTCCTTTATGACTATTGACGGCAGCGAGAGTCACGTCTCCTTCGTGAGCTTCCAACATAGGTTTCAAAACTCCCCATGCCGCTGCAACAAAGAGCATTTGGCCTATACCGACGATTTTCTGCATGATGCGGTTCTGACAAGCAATCACGTGAACGGCGGTTTCCAGATCCAGAACGCCTGCCACATGGGCAGCGGCAACTTCACCCACACTGTGTCCGATGACACCATCGGGCACGATACCCCAATGGGCAAGTTGAGCAGATAGCGCAACCTGGATCGCAAAAATCGCTGGTTGGGCCAGGCAGGAATCGGTCAGATCTGACGATGTCGCATCCTTTAGCAGGGCCTCGAGCAAAGACCAGCCAAGTTCTTTTTGGAACAACTGATCGCAGCGCTCGATCCTTTCCCGAAAAACCGGCTCAGCGAGCAGATCTCGACCCATAGTCGCCCATTGACAACCCTGACCTGGAAATAAGAACAGCGTTTTCTCTTCGGATTTCAACACTTTAGGCTGCCACGCCTGACAAGCCTCCATATACTGATCTAGGACACCTGATTCGATGTGTTCGATCTGCACAATCCAACCTCCGGACACCTTTGCCGTCGGTGACAGAAATCAAGAGATTTTTGAGAAATAATCGGGCCACACGCGAAACCATGTGCTTTTGCCAAAAGCTTACGTGCCGACCCGTTCTCCTTAATTCGAGATTTGCTACACGACAAAAATTGTTTGTGAAAAACATGTCAAATATCTCGGGGCATCCAAAAAGATGCCCCGCCTTTAGCGATATTTGCAGCGACTGGATCCTGCACCCACCAACGCTTCTTCCGAATCTCGGTGGGAACGTATTTCTTCTTCTGACCATTTCACAAGGGTTCCTTCCGGGTACTTGACCTCGGAGAAGACCTCATCAGTCAGCTCGAATTTTCGGTTAAACAGGTTTTTAAGCGTATTAATATGAGTTTCATTAAGATTTTCTTCATAATCATAGGTGTCGTAACGAACTACGAGTGACTCTCCCAACATGGCTTCATCTACTAATTCACCCTTATGGTAGACGCGGAATACTGGGTGTAGAAATGCAGAACATTTCACATCCTCGGCATCTGAGGGATGAATGAAGTCCATTGTCGGAGCGTCTTTACCGTAGTATTGAAAACCATATTCCAAGGTCAACAAACAAAGATAATCTTCATCTTTAAAACGCTCTTTTGCATAGACAAGACCCAATTCGGAATAGATCTTCAATTCACCCTTGGAAATGACCATCGCATCGCATAAGAAATTATTGAGTTGGTAAAGTGCAGATGTGGTGCTGACCCGTTGTATAAGGAATTGAGCCAAAGCATCCAATTCGGCTACATCTCGTAGGGGAAACGAATCAGAAGGAAGCGGTACACCATGATCAGCTTCTTGCAAGATGTTAAAAAGCGTTCGAATATTGTAGCGAAATCCATGGATGAAACCCGATGCGGACTTACGATCCAAGGATGCCATGGCTGCGCCGATATAGTGTAGACCCGGGACATTGGTTTCCCAGGTTGGGGATAGAATGGGGTATTTATCCTGGGAGTCCAGTTCCAGGGTGCAATCTTCTTCGAACATACCCGAATCTGAATATTTCCAACCCGTCGCCCGGATAATGGTGTCATAGGTTAGGGTGGCCTTGGCAGTACAGGGTGTTTTCCAATGAGGCATATCCTCTTCAACTTCTGCACACAAAGTTCCATCCGGATTCTTGCTAATTTTGGTTAAGCGGAATCCCAAAGCAGCATGTAGGGATTTGAGTTGATACATGTCGAGAATGGTGTTGTTGATAGCCCGCAAATCACCGACATAATGGGTTTGCCATGCGAATTTTACCGGCTTGGCAACCAGGACATGCACCAGGGCAGCAGAGTTTGCGAGGTGATTGGCAATTTCAAAAGCAGAGTTTCCCCTACCGATGATCGCAACTCTTTTATTTTCAAAGGGTTCAAGCTCCATATCACAATCTTCGTAACCCAAACTGTGTTCGATACCCTCAATATCATTGGGGACTTGTGGCGCCATCGCTCCCGTACCCATGAGCAAACGATCACAGGTATAGACGGTCCCTTGTTCAGTTGTAATTACGAAACGACCGCCTGGTTTACCAAC
>WURV02145104.1:0-18638 GCA_011762755.2 Epimenia babai
TATATATAGCATTATAAAATATGCCATTATGCATGAGTATAGTACAGAACGATATAGTATCGAATGTATTCGTTATATTTCACTAACGTTTAATTATACGTTCTAGCGAATCCATCGCTAAATGTAGACATATCTCTATTGATTGTATCCGTTTATGGGCATGATTCATTCCGAAATACTATACGTTACACGACGGCGCGTCATGCTACTGTTACTGAACACGGAGTGGGAAAACATGTCGACGCGAATTGATCTCTCCGTACGTTGTATATATTTTCGTTTCCCCGTCATTTTAGTACGAAATGCGTTACAGTACGAATGTAAAGTACGAATGTGATTCGAAAACCCACATGATTAGACGATTACGTACTAGCTTTCTGCGAGACTATGCGTCTATTTATCTTTCGCATAAAAGCTTGTCTTGGCGTATGTTTTAAAATGCTGTTAATCTTTATTTTCTGCCGTATTCTATCACTAAATATGCGCCATATCTCCCAACCGTCACATCCCGGTCGCTGACTACCTGCGTCTATGGCGCTAAAACGCTTTTCTGTTTTAATTTCAGCCGACCAGAATTATCCACAGTAATTTTCCCCTTTTTTCATAACTACTTCGATTTTTAGATTGAATTATCCGTGAATTTCCGCGTGTAAAGTTCATAAACTCTCCACTCAAAAACTATACCCGCACCTTTGATCTCTACAGGAACAGACATACGTAGACGCTAAGAGTTTTTCTTTCCTATAATAACATTGATTTGGCTATGTCGCTTGTACTTGACGAGAGTGATGAGTGGATTTTAATCGCATACGTTTTATTATATTTTATAGATTAAAGTTACATAAGACATTTTTCGGATCTGCTATAAAAACTCTGATGCACTGATGCACCTGATGAAGTATACTTGATATACGAAAGCTTGTGTTAATCCTTATATAGTTAGTCAACAAGGTGTTACCTTTGTATTTTGGTATTTACGACATGGCTAACACGGCAACCCACACCTCTATGTATAAAAACTCTGACAGTGACGTATTTATTTACCGTCTAACTTTCAGAGAAAACATCAGATGAAGATTTTCTGATTGTTTATTTTAACTGATAACGTTTATAAAGAATGTTGGAACGTCGTTGGATGAACCGTTTTCGTTGCACTTACTTTCAACTGATACTGGATCTTGGTATAAATGCAGTAAATTCCATTTATTTATTTGATTTCATTAGTCCATCAGACGCCAATCCCCCGCGGATACATCTATCGAAACCGGGATGAAGCCTTCTTTCTTTTACACGAGTTATACCGCTTGACCGGGATTTGAAACCCCAGTGATGGGTACATCAAAGTATGAAACGAAGTAACGAAATTTATTTGATTAACGTATATACTTATCAGCCTTGCTGCGATGCACACTCGAAATATGTGACAAGGCTGACAACTCTATATAGAGCTGTATTTATTTATAGGCTTAAGTAGCTATTACACAGTCATGCTGCATATAGTTGTCATCTATTTATTTATTAATAGTTACATTGGAGCAGGAATACGTAGTGGCCGAGCTAGTAACACTAGCGCTAGGGGCAAGGGGGGGGGGGATTTTCGGATAAACGGGTTAATCCACTTATCGAGAAATATGAGAAATAATAAAATTAGAATGTTCGACTGAGTGGGATATAGTATAGCAATACTTTTTACATATGTTGAATACTTGATATACGACAGGACGCATTAACGTTAATTTCAGCAACGTTTAAAAGATATTGCCTTTCAATTTTTCCTCATTTACAATATGGCTGACATGATTATCGACATGTATGTCTTCGGAATCAGGCTGAGGAATACTCAGTTTTGTATAGGATAATATATAATTTTAATTAAATTCAAATCTTAACCGTAGTCTTCTATATTATTTATCCATCAATCATTCATTCCATCAATCAATCAATTCATAAATCAATCAATTCATAAAATTGATCCATCAATACATCAATCAATCAATTTATAAAATTAATCCATCAATAAATCAATCAATCAATTTATAAAATTAATCCATCAATCAATCAATCAATCAATCAATTGATAAAAGTAAACAATCAATCCATCAATCCATCAATTAACCAATTTATAAAATCAATCAATCCATCAATCCATCAATCCATCAATCCATCAATCCATCAATCCATCAATCCATCAATCCATCAATCCATCAATCAATCAATCAATCAATCAATCCATCAATCAATCAATCAATCAATCCACCACTCAATCCATTATATTTGTTATGGTGACTTGCAATAAGACTAACCCAACTATACATGAGCCTGATGGTCATTGAATACATCCCGTATAAATGCGTCGTAATAAAGCATGGTATTGCTGACAGACTGACCGGAAAATTTGGTAATAATTACAAATGTTATTAATGGGGGAATATAAATTATTTACATCCACCCATTTAGGGGTGTTTTAGTGGATTCATGAAAGCACCAGTTATCGGCGAATATCTCTAAATCAGTCATCTTCTAATCTAGAGGTTGTTGGTGTTGTGTTCCATTGGATTTCGTTACCCACAATACTATTCTATAATCGCTTTCTAAAAGGCAAATTACGAAATCCGTTACACACATATGTAGCGTATTAGCCACAGTACGGTGCATTGATCTACTCTAACATGCAAAACTATAAATAGCGCGTTTATTCAGTGTTTTAATCTTCGTCACATTCTATTTATAATATCGTGGAAGTAGATGCTGACGATGAAATGGTATTTTTACGTAAAATCATTTCATCGTATCAAAATCTGTGTTAATTATCAGTGTTGTATTTAATTGTAAAATTTTTTTCACGACCTAGAAGATCGCCTCCAGTTTTCTTTTTTTACGTTTTTAGAGATTTTGTAAAGAGTGTTTAACGCGTTTTCTGTTATGCGTATTATTTAGCAAATAAATGTTGATTAATGACCTCCATAATTTGTTTACCGTACATGTATTACACGTAGTTAATTGTAGATAACATAGGCCAATGAATACGTCAACGCTTACATTACAGCCATGCCGTAGGTTATTATAGTTTTTACTCACGTAAAGTGTGTTTTGACAGCTACGCTAATGAGTACACTTAAATCGAATAAATTTCATTCCATTTTCGTTGATATATAGACGGATGACAAAAACCTCGTGACCATCCCACGAAAAATATCTACGCATCCACCAAAGGAAGACTTTAGTAACAATAATAATCCATTTGTTTTGGAGGCGCCCTAATAACTAGTATGTCTCTAAGGCGCCTATGTACATTTCGTGTGATAACTAATTATATTGTATAACACAATAGTAAGTACATATAGGTAAATCATAGCCTAACGCAACAGTTAAATGGAATGATATGATATGAAATAACTAGTTATATTGCATAACACAATAAAAAATACAAGTTAAATCATAGCCTGCCACATCGTTAAATCAAATGGAATCGAATTCTATTTGATTCTAGTGCCCTCCCAATACATGTCAATCAAATACACTTCACAAATTTATGGTTACTATGACTAAATAGAAATGTACGAAGTATATTAAGTACAGTTCAAAGTCGAACTCGGTCAAGAAAAAAGATACAAAAGATCACGGAAAAAGAAAATTGTTAAACTAAAATACAGTTCATAGCATAAAACTGTGATCATTCCTAACTGGCATGGGGGACATGAACAACTGGGGTATATCGCAACAAAGAGCTATGGATCAATGGTGGTAAAAAGATGAGTTTTGATAGCCTTCTCAAACGATTCGAGAATGGTAATTGAAAACTAGGACTATTTTGCTCTGCTAGATAAATAAAGACTTGTATACATGTCTAATCCTGAATTCTTAATTCCAGAGAACGCAATTTTTTGCATGGCCAGATGGTTTACCCGTATTTCATATACCTTTTTCAAAATTGAAATTAGATTTAACGTTCTAGTTTAATTTTCATAATAAAGGGAGCCTAAAAGATTTTCTTAATTGAATGTAGGAAGTAAAATTTGACATTTGATCTATAAATAAACCATGTAAATCACAGGAATATTCAAATAAATCCAAGTTCATAATTCAGAGTAGTCAAAACTGTTGGAAAAGCGTTCAAACGCCATATTTAATAACCAAATTTAATTGATCTGCAGGCCAGGTAAATTTGGCACATGGGCCGGATCTGGTCCGCGGGCCACACATTCGCCAGGCCTGATTTAAGCTTTAAACATATATTAATTTTAAGTACTACATAATAATCCAACTGTGCAATTAAACAGATTTTACACTACTGTAATAATTACATATTGTTTCTCTTTTGAAACTTTTGTAGAGTAATATTAATGCATTATCTTAATCTGTAGACATATTTTACGCTCCTGTAGTTATCACATATTGATTCTCTTTCAAAACTTCTATAGAATCAAATTTGTGTGTATTAGCTTAATCTGTAGACATATTTTATGCTACTGTAGTTATCACATATTGATTCTCTTTCAAAACTTCTATAGAATCAAATTTGTGTGCATTATCTTAATCTGTAGACACATTTTACGCTCCTGTAGTTATCACATATTGATTCTCTTTCGAAACTTCTATAGAATCAAATTTGTGTATATTATCTTAATCTGTAGACACATTTTACGCTACTGCAGTTATCACATATTGATTATCTTTCGAAACTTCTATAGAATCTTATTTGTGTGTATTATCTAAATCTGTAGACATATTTTACGCTCCTGTAGTTATCACATATTGATTCTCTTTCGAAACTTCTGCAGAATTAAATATTTATGCATCTTACTTTGTGTTTGTCAAATTTTATGGGCTCCCCAATGGACATTACCTTATAATCTGCTAGCGTCCTAAACTCCCAGCCCCTTTCTAAATATCCTCATTTTTATTAAATCTACATCACCCTAAAGATGGGAATAGTCTGAAAACTTATCAATTGAGAGTTGAAGTGAGGTAATGCTACTACTAATACAACCATCTCGGGGAAAACCACATCTGATGTCCTATCAGAGTCCCATCAGAGGTATAGGTTTTTCTATGCATTTCTCTATAGGTATTCAAAGAACAACAATGGTTGACCTCATTAACATCACGAATAAAACATTTAACTATTAATAATGTTTTCATTAAATGGAAATACTGATTCAAGAAGGAATTGGCAAATGATTAGTGATATATTTTATGTCCGATCACCTGGTTCTGTGATATTGATTAACCTATCTTCTCCCCTATGACAGTTTTAAATTGTGATTCTAATATTTGTCGCTGTACGAGATGATGTATTTTAATTTCTGGTGATATTTCTCCCTCATCATAAACTATCAATATGGAGTGGATAGCTATATCATGATGCGTTACAATTCTACACTTTTAATCCCAAAAATTTCTATTTATTACACGATTTAGTGAAAAATATATGAATAGGGGAATAGATGGACAGATATCGGTAAATTTCAACAGTTCATCAAAGTCAACGCCCTTTTAAGATTAACCTGCAATCATTTTCTTTTACAGTGTACATTGAAACAGCAAATTAAAAGAAATAGAGATATTTATTGGTGAATTGAGATATGTGAGATAATGCTTTATCTGAAACAAGAGGCTCACCTGAAAAAATGAGAAAAAAAATATTAGATAGATATTAGAACAAGAAGACAAGGAGACTCCTTGACATCAAAAACAAGAGACCTGACAATACCCATTACGATACTGAAATAAGACAAGAGGCCAGAGACCCGACAGTACCCATTACGATACCGAAACAAGACAAGAGGCCAAAGAGACCCGACAGTACCCACTATGATATGAAAACAAGACAAGAGGCCAAAGAGACCCGACAATACCCATTACAATACTGAAACAAAACAAGAAGCCAAATAGACCCGACAGTACCCACTATGATATGAAAACAAGACAAGAGGCCAAAGAGACCCGACAATACCCATTACGATACGGAAACAAGACAAGAGGCAAAGAGACCTGAGAGGATTTTCTAAGAAAAAAATACGAACATCGGCAGAAGTTGATTCCCCTAGCTGCGATGATGACACGATGAACAAATCTAGTAGAGACCATCCCTAGGACAATATCTGCCAAATGACGAGAAAATGAAGATTTTAAAAGAAAATGTAAACATTGGACAGACTGACAACGGGCAACTTCCGATCGGAAAAGCTCACCAAGCATAAGCTCAGGTGAGCTAAAAAATACACCGTGGAGTATCCACTACAAAATAAAACAGAAAGTCATAACACGTAAGATCTACATTACTCACTGCCTGTCCCATCATTGTCGCCTCGGCACCAATGCCCCTGCCATGCATCAGCACGTACTCGCAGTCCTGGAACCACTGGGCATGTTCCTCCCACGGCACGTCGGACGCTGCCCAGTTACGCAGCCCGCCGTTACACATGAAGCACTTCACGCAGTCCCCGAAACCTGCATCACAGACAGCACCCTAGTACACCAGTCACTCAGAGAGACCAGAAACAACATCACAAGGTCTCGTAATTCTAATAGTTTGACTGCTCTCAATGCTGACCAGCTTGAAAGAACACTATTGACAGTTTGATAACTCTTTATCTCTTTTCAACTGCGTATATTCAACAAACTGACACTTTGTGTTAGTCTGTATTAAGGTTATACCAAAATATTGTGGTTACTTGGGTATAATTGTATAGTTAGTTGAAGGGTCTCTTGAGGGTTGTCGCCTAGTCAACATGGATGACGCGGTTGGTTTCGCAACTAGCGTAGAATTGGTCTTATTGGACTGAGTCAACACCCAAAATGCAAATATACGCTTTTAAAAACAAGTAATTTCTGTGTTAAACACAAGAACAATAAGTTGATGAATGGTGACGGTCATTCAAGATGGTGGATATGAAGAGGACAGTGATCTGTGAGTGCTACCATGATTGTCTATCATGGTAGTTTGTGTCTAAAAATTCATTAAAGATAGGTTGAATCTGTGTATAAGTTTATATCAAAAGTGGACATTATAAACGTTGACTTTTTCTTTAACATGAATTTGACATGTAAAAATGGCAGGAGTTTTGGTGGACTCCACCAATATTTAGTAAGAAACCCTGCAGTCGATGGGTTGATGAACTCGGAGTGTGGCAGACAATAACAGACTCACCTATGGAAAAGCAAGGAAGGCCCAGCAATAGCTCTTGAGTTCGCCAGAAAATGAAGGCAATGTCAGAGACAAAGTTACTCTGAACTTAGTGTAGAAAGATTACACATTTGTGAGTAAAAACATTGTTGGAGTTTCTAGATTCTATATATAAAAAAGATGAGTTGTCTGCGGCATATGAAGCCTACACAGAGTTTGACTAGTTTACAATGGGCACACAAACAATAAAGAATTTGATGAGTTGTACAATAAAACGAAAAAATTTAACATGGTTTTACCGCAGGCTATTTTGGCATTCAAATTATTGGATGGTACCGGTCTCAAATAGAGATAGACAGCTTGTTGTCACAGCTGTTGATTATGACGTAACTTAGGAGGTAAAGGGCAACACCTTTTATATAGACTAACTGGTTTATTGATCATAGGCTTTCGCATAAACACTATGCTTCAACAGGTGATCTGACGACAACTACGAGTGACTTATTGCACGGGTACCAGAGTCTACTATAAGGATGGAAAACAATGGCAAGGATCTGGACAAGTTCTTGGTCAAGATAAGGTTGTCTTTGTACGACATGGAAGCATATATTTGAAGGTACATCCATGTCGCTCGATAAATGAGGGTAATAAATCCAGCCAAAGTAGTGACCAGAAAATTCGTGATAATGAAATAAATGATAAGAGGGTAAAACAAGTGCGTGATAATGGTGTGAGGAAGAGAATTTAGTAAGTAATGAAGATCCTACATCAAGCTCTTCTGTAAGTGAATATAAAAAATTACCAAAAATAAAGAGTAAAATTAAGTATCATCCCATTGGAAGTAATTCATGGGTTGAAGCTGATGTTATCAGTCGAGCTGGAAAAGCCACTGGTAAGTACAAAGCATGGTTCAATACTCGGGACCAAGATAATATTGTTAAAGCTATCAATTTTGATAGTGATGTAGAGGAGTGGAGAGAAATAAGTAATGATGTCATTCGGGAAGTCTGAAACAGTATACTTTGTACCCATCTCTCGACATGAAGATGACATGTGAGTTGCCAAAATGCTAGAGTTAGATAATTGGAAAGATTTTCATGTGTATGAAGGGGTAATAGATAAAGGGCAAACATGCTTACTGACTCGTTGGGTAGTCACAGAAAAAGATGTAAATGGAGAAAAACAGACAAAAGTCCGATTAGTAGCAGGAGGCTTTGAAGAAGATCAAATCACCCAAAGTGAATAATCGCCCGCAGCCGAAAAAAATAGTTTGAGAATATTCTTGGCATTATCATCCACTTTTTCATGCAAATGCCAAACAATTGTTATAAAAGCAGCCTTTTTACAAGGGAGAGGAATTGAGAGACCTAAAGAGTGTGAATCTGAGGGTGTTGTATAGAGATTATTAAAGTTCAGAGGACCTGATCTTTGGGGCCTTCAACACTCATCTCTAAGTCCTCTGCCAGATAAATACTGTAATTCTGGAGAGAGGTACCAAAAATACGCAGCAACGAGCCAGTTAAGGGATGGTGTGTCTAGTACATGCGGCTACGTGATATTGCTCGGAGAAGAGAAGGGTAGATGTTGAAATGGAAGTCATGTAAAATTCGGTGAGTTGTCAAGAGCTCATTAGCCTGGGAAATGATGTCTTTGAAGGATGAGCGATCTATTCAGGACATATAAGTGAAATCTTACGTAAGGTGTCTCACAAAACAGACATACCAGTACAATGCTATGTTGATAATAAATCATTGTACGACAACATTCATTCAGATAAGTTAGTACATGAAAAGCGATTGCAAATCGACCTCGCTATCATAAA
This sequence comes from Epimenia babai, assembly GCA_011762755.2. NCBI lineage: Eukaryota > Metazoa > Mollusca > Solenogastres > Cavibelonia > Epimeniidae > Epimenia > Epimenia babai. The sequence goes on from WURV02145104.1 coordinate 8,952, forward strand.
ACAACAATTACATAGCGACTCAAAGTTTAAAGTCACATGGATAGTCGCATCATCAGATCTCCGATTATCTCACGAAACACGGAGCAGCAAGTGACAAGTTAGTCAAGACATTAACCAGTGGATGTCTTGATCTCTAAATGCAATATGAGAACATTTATAGATATGTACAAGTGTAAAAAAAATAAAAATGAAGAAATAAATATATAATTAAAAAAATAAGATGGGGGATATGTTAGTCTGTATTATGGTTATACCAAAATATTGTGGTTTCTTGGGTATAATTGGGAAGTTAGTTGAAGGGTCTCTGAGGTTGAATCACAATGAGTGGATAAATGGTAAAAGTTATTCAAAATGGCGGAAATGAAGTGGACAGTGATCGGTGAGTGATACCATGATTGTTTTATCACTTTGAACATCAGAGATAAACGATAACACTTCTGAGATAATTTAGCTGTACCTATAATTTGTTGTTGAGTGACAACAGCATTTCGATTCAAAACAATTCAATACAAATGCAATAAAATAGAATTGTTATCGATTAAATGTGACTAACGTAGCCCAAATTACTATCCAAGGGAGGTAATGTAGGAAGATAAATCAAATCATCAATTAAAGCATCGTAATATTAAATCATTTATATAATTATATAAAATAAATTGTAAGCATTTGCCTGGTGGAATGTCTGCACCAATCAGATTGGTGATAAATGGTGTATCAGACTGGACCTGATTTTGTGATTTCGTGATAGTAGGTACTACATCTAGGGATATTATTGTACTTGTTCCGCCTCGTAGTTTTTACGAATCAATTCTGTAAATTTATAGATAGGGTTTTCAGATGCATTTGCCATAAAATTATATCCTCGTCCAGTGAATTCCAGTCTACTATTGTTTTTGGTATGAAACTACATTTATATATATCAGTGCTTGCCCTTATTTATGTGTTTGTAATGCATACAGTGCGTATGTCGTGTTCTTCTGAATGGTTCGACTTAGTCCGAAAGTGGGATGCGGATTTTATCTCTTACGTCTTTATAAAAAAAGTATTAACTGACTGATTTCTAAGTTTTTCTAAAGTTTTTAGGTTTAAATCATAGAGAATGGAGGTCATACTACCTGGTGAATAATCGTAGTTAAAGGTGATGAATCTGGCTGCTCGTTTTTGGACTGCTTCTAACTTTTCCCTAAGTACGCTGGTATAGAGGGCCCATATCGCCCCACTGTACTCCAGTATTGGTCTCACTAGTCCTAAATATGCGTGTTTCTTAACTCCCAAGGGGAATTTTGCCAAGCTTCTTTTGATGAGAACGAGGGTTTTGTTGGCTTTCGAACAGATTTGGTCAACGTACTTATTCCAGGACTAATTCTTAGTAATTGTCACGCTCAAATATTTAATAGAATCTACCGCCTTCAGTTTCGAATGACATAAGAGTGTAGTCAAACTCATGGTTAACATTTCTCCGATGAATTTGCATGATGTTGCATTTACTTGGTTGGAAACGTATTCCCCACTTCTGAGGCCAGGCTGCTAACCTGTTTATATCTTCTCGAAGGGTTAGGTTATCCTGTATTGTATCAATAACTCTGTAGCACACACAGTCATCAGCAAAAGAAACGGATGCTGGAACAGATGTGTACCTCAATTTCATTAATAAGACAGAACAGCAGTGGCCCGAGTGATGTCCTCTGAGGTACTCCAGAGAAGACCACTTCCATACTTGAGTTAGTACCATTCACTGTGACACACTGTACACTACACGGTCACGCAAAAAAGAGTCATCCAGTTTATAGTTACTTTGTATATCCCATATCGGTATAATTTACATTTTAAGAGTTTATGTGAGACTGCTGAAAGCGTTTTCAAAATCTATAATGAAAATGTCGATCTGTTGCCTTTGATCGAGAGACTTGGACAAATCATTGAGAACATGAAAAAGTTGACTTTCCCAGCTGTGGTATTTTCTAAAGGCATGTTGTTTTTCTGAAATAATATTGTATTTATCATCAAAGTGGCTGTTCATGTTAAAGCATACTATCTGTTCGAGAATTTTGCAGGAAATTAAGGTGAGTGATACTGGCCTATAATTGACTGGGTTGGTGCGGTCATTTTTCTTAAACAGTGGGGTGATATTAGCTTTTTTCCAATCCCTGGGGATACTACCTTGGGTAAGAAAATGCTGAGATATATGGGTGAGGATATCGCTAATCTAGGTATTCCAGGGTTGATATCATCAGGGCTTCTGTAATCTCGCTGGGTAATTCTTTCACTATTCTAGAGTAGATGTTATCAGGGCTGCTGGCTTTGGATGTTTTGAGACCTTTTGAAAGATTGCCTGTGTCAGTTATATTAATCATGTCCATTTTAGGGCAGATAGGTTCCATAAGTGGTACGCTGTTGTATTTAGTAGTGATAAATGAACTAACAAATTGCTTATTGAAGATGACAGCTTTGTCAATATCAGATTCACTTGGTGGGTTATCCAGATAGTTTAATGGCAGTATATTATTACTATCATTTCTCTGGTTACGTATATATTTCCAGAGGGGTTTCGGGTTGACATTGATGTCCCCAATCATCTCGTTAACACAATTATCGTGTACTTTTATGATTTCCTGTTTGACTGAGGATCTCATAGTTTTACATTAATTCCAGAAGCATGCACCGTCAGTTTTTTTAGCCTTAAAATAAACTCGTTCCTTTTACATACCAAAATCAAAGCTTTGATTTTCTGCGATACTCATGGGAGGGATTCCTCACCTTTAAATGATTTTTATGGGTACATGCTTACTGGTTGTTGAATGTATAAATGTATGAAACATTTCCCAGTTTTCGTCGATTGTGTGGTGCCTTTGGTGTCCGTTGAAATATTTACTAGAGAAATTTTTGGCATCCTCTCTCATCCCAGTATAGTTCCCCTTATCATACAAAAATATTTTCCGTTGAGGTTTTTGTGGAGTTTAAGAAAATATAGTCATTTTGCACTGAATGCATTCATGGTCACTAAATTTATCACCATATCGAACTTTTGACATGATACTAGGAACTGTTGTAATGATAAGATCAAGTGTGTTATTATTACGTGTTGGAATATCAACTAATTGTTCAGCAAAATGATTGTTAATGATATCAAGAAAGTTTGATCTATTTGTTGTTATCTATTGTCTGCTGACGTGTGTTTTTAGCATTTCATTGAGTTTCTCTGTAACTAAAGTCCCTTAGTGAATGTATATGGGGTTGTCGAGCTAAATTATGAGACTGTCTAATTATATGAGACACACCATGTCAATATTAGTCAGAAGTCTCAATTTGTCAATTAAGTGATTTATACATGTCTGGAGAGCAGCTTTCCAATGCTACTAAAATCATAATAATCCACAAAGAAGTAACAATAATATCGGCAAATACATACATCGAAGTGGAGAAACTTAATATTGAGAAAACGGCGACCAAACATTGTCAACTTTTTTCATGCATACCACATAAAACACCATAGCAACCAGTACCTTAATATAGGAATCTAATGACATATTTGATATCAAAATGTAGCTAATAAACTCCCCAAATAGGCAGTATAATTTGTTTTGTATTTTGAGTGACATTTTACGATTTTTTACGCTTGTATTCATCAACTAATCATCGTACAGCATAAAACTTCGTTCTACCATTTCTGTAGTATCCACCATTTTGAATCATGTGATAGCCTTCAACCAATGACTGGTTGTGTATTAGAACCCATAGCAACAGGGCAGATTTGTTTACAGAATTTTAAAATGTAATACATCGTTTCATTGGCTGAGAATCGGCTTCCCCAAACGGATATTTAATAGGAAATAAAATAAGCTTTCCAACGATTTATAATACATGGGGAATCCCAGGATTGAAGACGAACAAAATGAGTTGAAGTTTCGAGCTATTTTTGGTTTTCCTGTCATTGTTTTATCCAAATTGAAAACAATCCCATAGTCTAAACTGGTAATTATACGATATATTAAGCATATTTCATACAGAAAAATATATTTTGATGAATATTTGATGACTAAAGTACCAAAAAATGGAAAAAACCAAAATTCCATATTTTTCATATTGTGATGTATTATCATCATCAGGGGGATCGGTTTTTTCCTGTGCATTTCTCTCCAGGTATTTATAGAACCACATTGGCTATCCTAATTACCATTATTAGCATTTTACGAACTTGGGGATTTCCCGACTTCCGACTGATTTTGACATGGTGGGTCTCATATTCAGCAAGATATAGTGTACATTACTGTCAGGTAGTTGATACCATGATAAAGTTGTCAAGTATTATCAGTGATTAAGTAAATACAAACATAGTGCAAAGTCCAAACAGTCTAACATTGTACAATATTACATTTACTTCCCAAATACATGTTTCTAAAAGCATTTCTTGACTGACTAATATCTCGCCCATTGGGATCTTAACTAGGATAGTAATAATACTTGTACCATTCGTGTGTGGCATTATTACTATTCATGGTGATGACTCAAAAGAGTTTTTATTAGACGCATTATGCGATTGGTTTATCACGTGAAGGTAGCAAACAGTTTGGATGCTGGATTCGTTTAAGATAATCACAGTTTTCCAAAACAAGCCAGCTTTAAATTTGATTTAAGTATACGTGACCTACGAAAACTCATGTTTATCTTTATATCAGTCAAAAAGGCATTATGTTTGTATTTCTAGTAGAACTATTTACATGAATATCTTAAGGCAACATTGGTCGATTATACACATCTATACAACAGATGATCGGCGGCTGTAAAACTTTTAAATTTTTTATGTAGTTGTGTATAGTACAGTAGTAGCGTGTCTCACCACAGATTCTCCATTTCAAAATATCGATGTCTCGGTTATGAGGGAATTTCAAGAGATGTCAAAATTAATAATTTAATAGCCATCCATTGTGAATGCCGCCGAGTCGCTGACACCGTACTGAATTTTACCTGTCAGTCTAAATTACCATAAAAGCTAGTCTATCTAAATTACGCTCTCTAAATTAGTGTATCTGAAATCATCAAGGGCCGCAACTCCGTATGATTGTGTAGTCACTTCACTGGTTTTAGATTCAGTTTCGCGTTTGCGATCTTTGCTAATCCACTTTGAATAAATTTCACTACTAATTCACATACATCGCTACTATTTAAGTATGCTTCAAAACTACGTAGTATCATTAGATAAACTCACAATTTAGCAATCTGCATATTTAATGGATTTTATTAGCCTAAAAATGTTTTTTAAGGGTTTTAATCCTTTTGGCCTCGTTTGGATAACAGGGTACCCTGGTTTTGCTGGATGGCACCCGGAGTTAAAAATAGTGAACCTGACTCAGCACTAGGGGCAGCCAAAGTGGTCCTCCACATAAGCCAAGAAAAACCTATATCTACCTATATCTCTGATGATCAAAGGCAGAGTTTTTATGATGGTTCCAAAAAATTTTTCCACAAACATATTTGCTAAATAGGACATTTTTGCGCCAAAAGTTCAAAACTCAATTTTGATTAAAGTAACTAATTAATTATGTAGCTAATGCTGTTCATATTCAAGAAAAAATGTTTAGACATGGCTTACAACAAAGCACTGTATACTAACAACCCTGAACATTTCACTATTGAGGGTCAATTAAATAATATGTATATTCAATATGTTTATAAAATCCTGGGATTGCACATATGTACACTCTGCACTCTGTTGGAAAAGTTTTGTCTACACTTGATCATCACTAGTGGTTTTAAGGTGGTTAAATTTCAGGGTAGACAACTGTTACAGGCAAATGATACATCATACAACGATAGGACATCGTAATATGAAATAAATAATTAATTAAATGATGAAAAACTTTATTTTAGACATGAATGCCATCTATCACTACTGTTCGATATAGCCCCTCCCTCCATTTTTCAAATATTACACCAGTAATGCCACCTTTATGTATTCGCTGGTGAGCTGAGCCATGCACAGAGAATGCCGGATTGGGAACCGTAAAATTTCATTTCTCACGTTGCCGAAAATATAAAGTGGTTTGATTATATATTGATTATATATTTACGACTCATTCGTTCACCGCTTTGGGAAGAAGCTGTGTTTTGTATGACTAAAAATTCCTGTTTCTACGCACTTTACATCGAGAGTAAAAGCAAAAAAACCCTGAAAATGGAGTCTATATGTTTATGCGACCTATTCTTCGTCCATGACTATTAACACTTCCGCGAAGCGTAACTTTAACGGGCGTGACAGATCGCGACGCCGTTTTCCGTGTCACATATTTCTTCAATTATAGGCCCGTATGAGACTTATTTTACGATGAATAATGCTTAATAGTAGGAAAACCAACACTCAACACAGGGGACATAGTATTTCTAACGATCTTTTGTAAAAAAATTATGTATTATATTTTTATCACAATGCTCTTACTCAATATTATGCGCCAAATGAATTTTTTTTCTTTGTGCGAAAAAAATCACAATAGCCCGAACACTCATCAAAGGTATAAGTTTTTTTCTGTACATTTCCTTTCGTAATTTGATTAGTTAAAAATACAAAATTTAATGCTTGATTAACTTCAATTAGGAACCACATGTTCTACTATATTGGGAATGATTTGCAGTATTTTACAGTACAAAGGTTTTAGAATATTTTTGGTCATATAAAAATATGTTTTAGTAGCAACAATGCTGTATTTGTCTCCATAATTTTATTCATCAACCTGGTCATGCATCCGTAATTTGTTGCAATTTTTATCGCGTCTGGATGTTAACTTTCTGTTGTAACTAGCAAGGGCAGTGTTAACAGTTTAAATTTAATCTTACCAACGTAAAAGAAGCCCGCATCCGCTAACATCTGAGGCGTCTGCTCGAGCTGAGACGGCCAACCGAGGAAGGACTTCTCGCGGGCTGCCACGGTCGCGTAGTTTGGGTGTTTCGGTACTTTAGACATCACGCCCATGTGAGTCGGTGGCGAAGTACGCTGCGCAGAATCCAAATTGGCAGAAGCAGCCTGTGATAGAATCGTTGTCTTCACAAATTCGCAGTGCGGATAGAACTTCCTGTGTTCCGTCATCGGGTCATCGCCGATCTTCCATTTGTGCAAAACTCCTTTACACCAGGCGCACTGCACTCTGTCGGATATCCCTTGATAAAATAGACCGGCGACAGCCAAATCATCGCCAGAAACGATTTCGCTATGTGGCCAATTGGCGTACGTGTTCTTTCGATTGTCAATATCCTCCATTCGTTTAAAAAAGGAATTGCTCGGGGTCATGTTGGGTTCGGGTGGCTCATCCTTCTTGGCCGGAGTCGTACCTCCGAGTGCGGATGAGGGAGGTGCTGATGGCAACACACACGAGCTGATGTCCGGAGTCCTCTCAAGTGCCTTTATCGTATCTTGTATGGCCTGGTCTGCAGTATCAGTCACAGCATTGCTGCTCCCACTGACATCTTGGTTCGTCCCGTATGTGGCAGCTAACCCTACGTTGATAGACAAGTGCTCTTGACTTCGAGAAACGGGGACATTCTTAGTGCAAATACCAGTAATAAAGTGACATCGCGGAAAGAAACGTTTGTGTACATCGAACGCGACCATTGGGTATGTCCAATTCTTGATATGGCCACCGCACGAGTAGCAGGCCACATCATCGACTGTGCCCGTATAATAAAATCCAGCTTGGGCCAACCTAACGGGGTAGGCCTGGGCAGACTTTGGCCAGTTTTTGAACGATTGCAGACGCAGCCACTCATATTGCATCTTTTCAGATTCGAGAAACCGTGGTCCATAAAGTGACCGTTCAAAGTAAGAATCCAAACCTTTCGCATTGTACAATGGAAATACAAAGATATCTGTCGAAGTATTCCCTAAATGATTCATCAATAATCGCAGCAATAACTCCCATTCGTCATTTAAATTACATCCTCGCCACGCTTTATCATGCTTGAGTCGAGTTTTTTTATCGATATAATCAACGTTCAATACCACATTTACACCAATATAATTTTTTGTAGCTTTGACACATTCATACTCTCCGTTACTCACTAGCCAAGAGGTAAACCCAAGATACCATGTTTTAGTTCTCAAAGAATCTTGGCATAGACTCATCAAGAGCATCCTATAAAGAAGGGTGCCAAAATTCATTATGTATGGACTTGTATAAGCACAAACGTAACACAAGAATAACAGCATGATGATACTGTGATCCTGGAAAACTACAGAAACATCTGATTTTCTTGAATCAATGGCATTACGGCGCACTTCCACCGGTAAATCGAGCTCTGTGGGTGAACCATTTGCATCGAGCTCTGTGGGTGAACCATTTGCATCGAGCTCTGTGGGTGAACCATTTGCATCGAGCTCTGTGGGTGAACGAGTTGCACCTTCGCAATCTTCTACAACACAATGTGTTCTCACTGATTTAGATGTGTCAACCATTTGCGACTGATGGCATTTGACTGTCTCTTCTCCTCCAGACCAATGTTTCAACATGCTGTTTATTACATCCTCAGGTATTTTTCTCATTTTCATATATGCGTCTTTAGGTAAAGCATAATAAGAAATCAAGTCCATGATCTGTGTGCCGGGGTCACAGGGATAGTCGATAGTCGTCGGGCGGTGGTGAGGGTCAGGCTGGTCACTAAGATCTGCTGGTTTATTCGCTTCTAGAAGCATATCAAAATCTGGCATTCTTACTGCTGGTTCATTTCATACATTCTTCCGGGCTGAAAGCATTTTCCTATTAGCATTTATGGGTAATAAAAACAGCATATAAATGGAAAAGTTAATATACTCCTGTTAATTTTTGACGGCAGATTTATGAATTTGCAACCATATTACTTTTAACGTAGCAGGTACGTTCTCCTTTTTGGGGAAGGTCGCGAATAAATAACAAGAGGCCCAAGAGGCCTCAAGACGCTCACCCGAAAAAAAGAGAGAAAAAAAAGGGGGAAACCGAGAGAAAAAAGAGAGAAGAGAGAGAGAGAGAGAGAGAGAGAAAAGAGAAAGAAAAAGAGATAAAAAAGAGATAACAAGAGGCCAAAAAGACCCGACAATACCCATTAGGATACTGGAACCAGACAATAGGCCAAAGAGACCAGACAATACCCATGAGGATACTGAAACAAGATAAGAGGCCAAAGAGACCCGACAATACCCATTACAACACTAAAACAAGACAAGAGGCCAAAGAGACCCGAGTATACCCATTACGATAGTGAAAATAGACAAGAGGCCAAACCGACACGATAATACCCATTACAATACTGAAACAAGACAAGAGGCCAAAGAGACCCGACAATATCCATTATGATACTGAAACAAGACAAGAGGCCAAAGAGACCCGACAATACCCATTATTATACTACAACAAGACAAGAAGCCAGATACTCAACAATACTCATTGCGATACTTTGCCAAATAACAGACCTCTGCAATAAGCGGTTCTTGAGAAGATTTTTTAGGAAAAAATATGCACATCGGCAGAAGTTATCTCCCCTAGGTGCGATGACGATACCGTGAACAAATCTAAAAGAGACCAAGCCAAGGACAATATTTGCCAAATAGCAGACCTCTGCGATAAGCGGGTCTTGAGAAAAAGATTTTTTCAGAAAAAATACGAACATCGGCAGAAGTTACTTCCCCTAGCTCTGATGATGATACCATGAACAAATCTAGAAGAGACC
>WURV02145115.1:0-18638 GCA_011762755.2 Epimenia babai
GGGCCGATGACAGCCCAGACAACCAGTTAAGCTGTCTATGGCTACAGTTATACAAAGGGCCGATGACAGCCCAGACACCCAGTTAAGCTGTCTAGGGCTACAGTCATAAAACATCACGACATTAATGATCTTTACCGCGACAAAACTTCTTCACCGCCCGACACGAACCGGGTCACAAACTCGATGACATCCTTCGAATACGGTACAGTCTGCTCGAGCCGACTGCGAAAGGTCGGGTCGTACCAAGCGTACCCGCCAACGAGGCCACCGATCAACCCTCCCACACCGCCCACCACCGCGACCACCTTGGCTACCTGTCCACTGACAGCATGAGGGAATTGGATGAACCTTAGAGTAATTGTAAATTTCACTGTTTCGTGCCAATTACGCTACCTTTTACTCGTTACATACCTTTATATCTTTCTATTTATTTGTGTGTATGCAATATTGTATTACCATTGTGTCGCTGATAACTAATAAGTTGAAGAGGCACTATAAATACAACAATAATAATAAAAAATAATAATAATAAATCGACTGGCATAAAAGATAGAAGAAAACTGTAATTGCCTTTCGACTGAGTGATATTAAGAATTAATCAAAAAGATTTTTTTCTCTTTATTCGCCATATTTTACTATATGGTTAACACATTTTTACATTGAATATTATTACAATATTTGAGGCACAATACGTACCTGTTACTTCAACCTTGCTTGGAAGCCTGACAATTTTATAAAACTGCTAATGTTAAGGTTTCGTTTATGTTTTTTAGGTCGTAACATTGTAAGGTGTCGTCGACATCATCTTGTCATTATTGACCAAGGGATAAATAAAGCTTGATTATTATTAACATTATTATTACAGTGCTTCTACAACACTTACCCTGGTCCTGCCAAGAGGACTCTGTCAGGGTTGGGGTTTGTCTTTTGTGTTCGCTTAAAAGACTGCAGACAGGGTTGCCGTAGCCTCTGAATGTTATAAATACATCGCTATGTTAATTTACTTTTTAATCTATTAACACCACCCTTCTTGGCATTTATAATAGAATTAATAGTAATGTAGTTGACTGGTGCATGACTCGGTATAAATTATAATTAATTATGATTCATGACCCGATATCAATGCAAAGTATATTCACAATATAGTCACAGAGTTGGTTTTCAAAATACTTGTTTTTACGGAAATGATACAATTAATGAAAAATTGAGCTCGATTGTACATTAAAGTGTGGTTGTCTGAATGTAAATTAGTTTCTATAACGGAGCTTTTTGTATTAGGTGACCGAATCAAAGTCATTCCACTAGGTCCACTAATGGTTAGTCGACTCCTGTATATTCAATTTACGCTAAATCTTATAAACGTATGTTCAACTCGGCACTGATTCTGACTTCTTCGGTTAATAATTCCCATCCGAGTCCATGAGACACAAGTTTGAAGTTACCAAGAGAATAGTCATTATAGTTTATACTAGTATAGTGTAAATAAATACCACAGTCACGACTCAACTTACATTCGCTAGTTTAAGATTTTGCGACATACGCAACATGGTAAAGCTATGTGGTATGCACTCTTGGCCACCGTCTTTCTGTTGAATACCCTTTTAGTTGTATATCGACTTTATTATAAGCAGAAATTCTTCTCAAAAACACGAAAGCATCATTTCAAAACATGTCGTTCGCCAATCGACCTCTACTACATTGGCTATTCGGATAATTGGGGTTGTCTCCCTTGTCACCGGCAGATTAACGGTTTTCTGGAGACATAATATATAGCAATGAACAAGAATTGTCATTTATTTTACAAAATATGTATTGAAAGAATTAACTACGATATGATTTTTATATTTAATGCCGTACTACAACATTTATAGGTAGGATTAAAGACCCTGTAAATGTAATGTATTTTAGGATCTCTAGATATTAGCAAGTAAAATAACTTTCATTTTCGTAATTAATTAAATTGGGTTAATTTCACTTTCGATTTTAGTTAATCATGGCAGAATATGACGCGGAATTCAATGAAATTGAAAGCAGGGTTAACCTTGTCTACATTGACAAACATAAGGTTATCAGCATACGCTGGAGAACTAACTGTTGCAAGTGCAGTTTTCTTAAGATTTTTCTATCCGCTCTGAAAATACACTTGTCACGATTGAGTGAAGTGTTTTTAATTACAGAAGTACAAAACGTAAAAATTTTAATAGAACCAGCACTCGATAGAGTGATTTTAATTTGAAATAACTACTGGTTTGCTCTCTTTATAACATCAAAATACAATAGATTTTATCTCAACTGACCATTTGAACGAAATTCTTTGCGATTACATTGACTTGGCTGGAAACTCCTTTTTTATCCTGTTTGCAGGGTCGTGGCCTCATTGCGAAACGTCATTTTGTATCGGGAGGGGTGATATTTGAAGAACGACCTTTAGTGAGCAGCCAGTTTCTATGGAATGAGTTATACAAATATCGTGCATGTGAGATGTGTCTCCGATCATTGGAAACTGCGAACGAGGCAGCCAGGAGATTGAGCGGCAATGACGCCCTAGCACTTCCATATCCTGATTGTTGCAATGTGGATCCAATTATGCACTGTCAGTGTCCACATTGTTGGGTAGGTCAATATGCAATTAATGGCTCCATTTTTGGGTAATATCTGTGCACATTGACTGGCCGCATTGATGGGTATGTTTAAACACATTGACTGGCCACATCGATAGGTATGTCAAAACACATTGACTGGCCACATTGATGGGTATGTCTAAACACATTGACTGGCCACATCGATGGGTATGTCAAAACACATTGACTGGCCACATTGATGGGTATGTCTAAACACATTGACCGGCCACATCCATGGGTATGTCTAAACACATTGACCGGCCACATCCATGGGTATGTCTAAACACATTAAGTGGCCAAATTGATGGGTATGTCTAAACACATTGACTGGCCACATCCATGGGTATTTCTAAACACATTGACTGGCCACATCCATGGGTATGTGATGTCTAAACACATTGCTGGGTATGTCTAAAGACATTGATGGGTATGTCTAAAGACATTGACTGGCCACATCGATGGGTATGTCGATACACACTCAATGGTGAAATTTTTCGGTCAAATGTATTCAATTTGTCAATAAAATTAATGCTGTTACATTCTTCAATTTTATTTTGTTTTTATTGCGACGATAGAGCTTATCTGATGAGTTAGTTGATTTAGTTTTCCTGTGTTACAAAATGGAAAAAAACTCTTTTTTAGGTGAGATATTGCAGTGAATCATGTAGAAAAGAAGCTTGGAACGAATACCATGCGACTTTATGCACACGTTCTCAGGATCCTTACTCCAGCCATCCTCTGAACAAGCTCTGTGAAACATGGAGGTGAAGTACACAGACTGTGTTCACACTGGTTTTTGCATTTTATTTGCCAGGGCATGTGCTAATCATTACTTTTATATGCCAAATTTAATTATTTGTGCCAACAACAAAAAAATGATATATATCGAAAGATTTTCTATTTTTTCAAATTTTTTTATTTTAATTTTATTAACGAGTGACGGTTCCAGTACGTTGGCCCATGCTTCCTACATTTCCTGGATGCTCTCATTGTACTCTCGTGTGCAAGTCCATCTTAAAGGTACTGGCATTGTACAATGTTAGCAGGGTAATAAGAGATGCTTTTTTGCTCTTTTAATTAATTTGAAAAATAGAGAAAAGCGAGGTTTTGGTGCTACTTATGGACATTGAATGACACGATAAAATAGTTCTCTGTTATTTATTTCATGAGTTTGTGTAGTTCACCAATATTGATCCGTATTACCTGTATACTGTTTGGTGTTAATTTTATATAATTTAAGTAATTACATTATAATCTTAGACCATTAGGTTATTGTTTATGCAAAGTGCGTTTGACACCTAAGCTAATAAGCACACCTTAGTCAAATAAATTTCATTTCATTATTTGTATAAACAATATACTCATCAATAGGAGTACTGTTTAAAAAGTTTTATTCGTTAGACTACACAGCGAGCTCTCTTCCCTTCTTAACCCAATAGCAGTCTGTTCTCTCTACATGCCCTAACCTCCTTAGTCTTCTTTCCTCCGTACACAATGGCTGATAGAAATCATACCCAGATGATCTCTTAACTCCACTGAAGTCTTCCAATAACAGGAAATGAACGAGATTTTCATGCTTGAATGTTTATAAATAATTGCATTCCAGTGATTTATTGTCATATTTATTAGCGCCGAAATAGGTAATATTGAAAGTACGACTGACGTTCGCTATTATATTTCGAGTGTAAATCCCGGCATTAAGATATTCTGTTTATTATTTCAACAGGAACATGCATTATCCGCCAGAAACCGCGAGCATCATGCTCATATGCAAAATGATTGCTGCTGTCAAGCAGGTAATTGGATATTTAACAATGCATATTGATGAATAATACAAGTCGGCATCATACAGTAACAGCAGGTGTGTGGTTTTATTCAACATGAAATGTAGTTGATAACCTAATGTGAATTGTCAGATTCTTTTTGCACTCTATGAACTCATATGAAGGCGTTTTTCGTGGTTTTTTTGTGGTTGAGGAATTTATTATCGTATCAGGTATGAGGGGAGAACATTGAGGAAACATCCGGAGGGGGGGGGGGGGTCACGTACTGTTAGTAATACTTTACAAGCAGGGGAGATTATAGGGTGAAATTACATGGCTTGGCATAGTCGTTGCCATGCTGATGTTGTTAGCGTAAACTTACCAGCCAGTACATTTCCGGGTAATCGTAGACTGCCAGCCACACGTCCCATTGTCCCAGCTATGGGTAGGTGAAACGAGGACTAGTAGTAGCAGATGCACCTCACAATGCTCAGGATTTTGCATTTCAGTAATTGCCATCGCTGCTATTTGGAAGTAGTTAACGTAGTGGTTTAGAATAGTGGTTTATCATAGTGGTTTCGCATAGTGGTTTGGCCTAGTAGTTAAGTATTGCGGGTTAGCATAGTGATTTAGCATAGTGGTTTATTATAGTGGTTTAGTGTAGTGATTTAGCATAGTGGTTTACTATAGTGGTTTAGCGTAGTGGTTACATCGTTGGACTCACATCCAGAATATCCTGGATAGATGATCGCTTGTATAGTATATTACCCACTGAATTACCTGTAGCTGTGGCGTTTTCCGTCTGCCTACCAGTTTCTGGGTAGCTTTTGTAGTTTGGTTATGTAAGGGCTTCTTGCGTTGGATGTGGCTGAGCTTCTGATGTTTGCTTACGTTTTTCTTAGTTAAGCGGTTATCACCCTCATGCCTCGCTGCAAAAAACTTTTCTGCTTTCTGCTAAATATTCTCTGTGGTTAGTAGCTCTAAAATTTTTTTAGTAGGTTTTGAGTATACATTATTTTAACATGGACATTGTAATGTCGCATTTGCTTGAAGTAAAGTAAAATAAGTTACAAAATTTTAAGCAGTCACATCTCTATCGCTTCTAAATATATTTTTTGAATCTGATCGTCATGTCGTTTAATTTTAGTCGAAAGATCATGAGAGGTCATTGGCGACTTGGTCACAATTTTGCCACAATACCACAAATGCAGAGTCGTCCGTAGTTCACAAATTATTAGGCCCACAATTTCAGGTTCGTTTACGTTAATCGGCTTAATGCACGAATTGTTAAGAAATAGAATTCTTACCAACCAAATCAAAAAACAGTACATGTCTCCTCAACGTGCAGCTTTAATGGAACAGTCGGGAAGTTTTTATGCCTTTATGCAGTTATACATTTGTTTCACGAAACAAAACGTTTCGTACGACGAAATGTTGCATCGAATTGATTGCAGACACGATATGATGATGATCATTTTTTTAAATATTACAAATAAAACTCAGCAATATCGCAGCATTTTTTGGAAGTGACTGATAATCCCTTGGCAGTATAATATCCCATGGCTACTGATCTTCTGTCTTATGGACATATATAGAGGTGTGGGTTGCCGTGTTAGCCATGTCGTAAATACGAAATTACAAGGGTAACACCTTGTTGACTAACTATATAAGGAATAACACAAGCCTTCGTATATCAAGTATACTTCATTCTTATTGTCTCATCTGTGATCTTTGTAGTTACAGCGTGATTTTGGTCGAGTATTTAATCTGTGTGCCACCTCTGCCCACTCATTGCTCCTGATCAAGTATACTTGATATATGAAAGCTTGCGTTAATCCTTATGTAGTTAGACAACAAGATGTTACCTTTGTATTTTCGCACTTATATAAAACATCCGTTTACACTTGCTTTTGCTGTGTTTGAAGGATCAATTGGAAATTCTGCGGACCATGGTTTCGGACTGTTTGTACGATGACAAAGTTCAAGAGGTGATGAATTTTTTTGCCGTATTTAATTAGTTGTAATATTCGCTTGGGTGGTTGGATGGATTCTTCAGTAATTTCTCATATTTATGGCGACTTTGCCTACATATGACATATGATTCCCTTTTTCGATATTTTTCCTACTTTCCAGTGTATTATTCGACATTGTTATCTATTTCGTGCTCACTGTAAATGTACATAATTGTATCTAACATCGATATGTATTACCTCTATACTGTTAGATGTTAATTTTGTATAATTTAGTATTAGACCATCAAATCGCGAGTATCTGTCAATAAAGGCTCTCAGATGCGGGTTAAAATAAATTATTTTAGCAGCTGTTCAGTGCATATACAATTACTTCGACACTCGAGTATCACTCCATGATGGATAATATCGAGCATCTACGCATCTTAGAAATGGGTTTACCCCAACAGTCGGGGATAAATCGGCAACCAGTGGAGTTTCTTAAGGAGCTGCGTATTGAAAGCGGCGTGTGATTACTCATCAGACCGTATTCTGCACTCGGTTGAGATGCAGCAGAACAGCCGAAGAAGGAACTGTTACAAATCTCGCCGTGAAGTCACCAACGAACGAGTGCAGCGGGGATGTAGTTGAGATAAGCGGTCTAAATCCACGAATATAAAGAAGCGGACCAAAACTTTGAATGATCGAATGAAGACTAAACTGTTCATACATACTTAGTGACTTATATTACATTTACGTACCTAAGTCGTTGGGATCGTAAGTGAATAATCGTGAGGATATCCGAGACGACGTCGGATCAACTTGAAATAAATTAAGATAAACCTTTATTTAGTTTTGCTGGTCTCGAATGCAAATTTCAGTGGTTTACCGAGGACGGCTTCAGGTCACTCTTTGCTCTCATCGGAACCAACGGTCAGGGTATCGGTTCGAGGTGCGTATTTCGTAAGCGTGTCGTGTGTGTGTGTGTGTCAGTGCAAATTGGTTGCGATTAACCGGGCCATCGTTGGCCCTTGACAGTTGGAATACCGGAAATTGGTCGCAGATAGCTCGACGGTCGATGTTCTAGGTTCTACACCTGTCCACCCCGGAACCGAAAGATCGTGAACCGAACACTGGGCAGAGCCAAAATCATAAGACCCCAAAATATGTTTATCTGCGTATTTTGCCCTTTTCATATGCACATTTAGGGGGCTGTTCGTGTTTAGATCATTGGACTTGGATCCAGAAAAGCTGAAGAGCCTGTGACCAGTGGCGCGGTTGGGCAATGGTCAACTGTCTGTCTAGACTGGGGGGGGGTTAACGACGGTGTTCCCCCTGTAATGTTTTATGATGAAATGAAACGAAATGAAATTTTATTGATTTATAGCGCCCTTTTAACACATGGCTATCAAAGACACTTTAAAATTTATAGTTATTATGATTAACTAGAGACACATGGAATACGGTTCAAAATCGAACTCGGTATACCATGAATAAATCGAAAGTAAATAAGGCATATACAGTAAGATCACCTATAGAGAAAATATAACTAAAATATTGCAGCACAAATCTCATTATTTGCAGTGTCAGACGTATGAAAACGCTTCAAAACTATGTTAACTATCACACAAAAACATTAAATATAAGAAAATTACATAGTATTGCATTATAAAATTACCGACTGTCAACTTAGCAAAAAACAGTAGAAAAAAGAACAGTAGGGGAAGAGCCCTTTGTTGGTGAATTCTAATTTCAATGATATAAGCTATAAGGTCATGATGCTCTCACGCGTATATGAATTTAGCGAAAATTATTTATTATATGGAAAAGAAACAGTAGGCATCCATATAGTAAAGCATTCAGGTTCTACCACATTGAAATGGATTGAGTGATGTACAGCGGAAAGCAATGAGACTTATATCCGAGGATCAACCTTACGCCGGAATATAGAACCGTGGAACATAGAAATAAATGCCCGCCTCGTACAAACATATGTCCGACACAACACTGAACCATTCTTGAAATTTGATTTGGACGTACAATTCCGTAATGTGATTAACGAAATGCATATTAAAGCCAAACAGCGCTTTGCAGAACAATGAGCTGCGTTGGTTTTGGGTGATTTCTTCGTCGCTGAGATCGATATTTACGCAGTTATTGAGTGTGCCCCCACCAGCGACATTGCCCATTACCGCACACACCCGCCGAAACACACGCTCTATATCCCAAAATCTTGACGTAACACACAAAGCCCCCATGTCAGAGCGATTCGCTTCTCTAATAATACGATTCGTTCGAATTTGTGGCGTGTTTTAAATTTATACAACGCTTTCTGCGTAAGGTTTTAGCTTCCGTTGTAGGGTTACACGAGGTTCAGTTGAGTTCGTTTTAAGTGAAACTGCTTAGTGTAATAACGTGTAAAACGTGGATGAATATATATCTAACGCGTGGATTTACTCGCTTTAAGCCGATTGTGGAGCGGATGAATTTCAAAATTTCTAATAGAGCTGTCACTCGCGCGTATTTTATTGCCATTTCCTGCCCAGTGATCACCAATACACTCGCGGTCATCGCTGGTCATCTCTTCGCCTTATAAATAAATGTCATTATCGCCATATCCCATCGTTAAACTGAGCACGCGACTGTTCGCGACAATTGCTCCCTTTATTTGCCAAATATAATTTGTCAACTCTCCGCTGCGTCGAGTAAAAAATATACTCAAGTGACAATAGCTACTGGCCGTCGCGTGTACGGGACAACAATCGAGGAAAACGACCCATTCTATGACAAAGGGTAGTTTACGTACCCCGTCGAGTGTCTACTCCGGCTTCCCAGGCGTCGTGAGTGACGTGTCTATTGTAGATAACCGGCTATTGTCCAGTCGTAATTGTCTATTTGATCGAAAAGATATAGTCCTTGCAAGAAACATGCGCACAATGCGCCTATGGTCGATCAATCACGTGATCTGGCATGCGGACCGACCCGTGCGTCGGTAATGGGAATCGGGAAGGAATCATATAATAGTTGTAACATTTGTGTATACTGATATTTACGGATATGGACTCCAAGCGCCGAATCCAATATTCGGTCCTGTTAATCATCCGCTATTTTTTGCGTTATATTTTTCCGGCGTTTTTATTTCCTTCTCGAGTACCGAATCGAATACTATAGAGGTTTTTAAGCACGGCGGTGACAATGAACCCGGCCTATCTCGTTGTATACGCGCCACTCGAACTATCGCGAGATTAATGCGGACCGATAAGACGTTCAACTCCGTAGCGATACTTGGAGCTCTTTGAAATCGCGAGTAAAAAACTGCGGGTACAACAAGAGCTCGAACTCCCTCCCATTTTGCGTGCCCTCTCCAACCTTAATGACCTCCGGCTTTAATGCCATTAAACATCGCTTGTTTTCACAATTGTACAAATTACAGGCGACACAAAGATAAATGTGTGGCCTTTGTAACATTGCGGCATTCTCCGGGTGTCCGTATGCTGGCTGTATCGACGCTCTCCTTCCTCCTTCATCCGGGCAACTGTCAATCCATCGAGAATTCGTGAATTATTGGATTCGCTTTCGTCAAGACGTTATTATTAATAAACTCCGGACAAAGGATGTGGGGTTGTCTTAGCTATAGGACCTATATAGAGATCGATCACAAAATACAAACCCTCTAGGGGAGCGAGAGCGATTGCGATTGGTACGTTCATTCGGGGCTGGGGCAACCAGAATCTTTCGTGCACTCTTCACCTGTCTTATTTGTTTGATTCTATCTATTCTGCTGGTCACAACGAGATTATTCCTGTGAAGAGATGGATTTTCTCCCTTTTGAGTACACCGCTATCTCTGCAGTGATTTTTTGACCAAAGTGTTGAAATAAGGCGTTACACAAGACCTATTCCCAAACTACCGCATGTTTTTATTGCGTTATGGCAATTTTATGCTTTTGAGATGATTTGTAAAACTGCTATTGGGGATCATTGATTTCCTTTCCCTATATCGTCTCCCATTTATTGATATCCTAAGACGCCATTTTTAAAAACTTTTTGTTCGCGATGTCGCAAGTGTGACTTGAGCGAGAAGTCACATCAGGATTTAGTATATCTGGCCATATCGTCTTTAGATTTACGTAATTCTGGCGATTTTTTCATTTTAACCATTTTAATTATGGCGGATGTAATGGGACAATCGCTTTAACTTCCCCTCGTTGGCATGACGGCGTTTACAAAGACAAAGAGCCAGGTCTACCTCTACAGGTAGGCCACCGCAGTGAACTATTTTCACAGTTTTACTATACACAATCAAAATCCACCAATCATAGTTTGGAGGGGTGATGCGGAAACTACAGTCCGTTTCTTCCCAAAATGCGGCTCTCCGTCTTATTGTTTCAACGTGTTACATGCGACCCTTAGTGACTCGGCATTGTATGTTAGGCTATAATTATCTTACAAGAGTGACATGAACATTTCAATAATAATAAAGTAATAATATAGCTTTATTAAGGCTGCCGAATTATCCCTTGGTCAATAATGACAAAATGATGTCGACGACATTTTACAATGTTACTAGCTAAAACATAAACTAATGAAGTTATGTGCAATTTGGGGAGTACTGCAATGCCTAGTGGTGGTTTTCCACTTGTATAAACTTATACCATAATATAGACACACTTACGGTGAGGACTACTCTGTATTATGAAGAATTACATGTAAATATGTAACACTATGTGAACTAAGAGAAACTAATGAACTATGCAGTAAGTCTATGTGTAAGCATGGGTGAAGAGGAGAGTTTTTAAGTTTGGACTTGAAGATGTTGAGAGTGGGAGATGTTTTGATATCAAGAGTGTACTCGCTTAGATCTTGGGACAACGAGATTAACTGGCTTAATATAGGCTTGGTTCTCCGCATTTCTTCATTTACTACAAAAAAACATAATATCACGCCTCATTATGTCCGTCCCTTTCGTCGTTCGCAGCGAACTTATTCATGACGCACTATTATCGTTCATCTTCCTCGATATCGCCCATGCCCCAAAAATTCTCGTGTGTGATTTCGAGGTCAAGTGGCTGGTGTCTAAAAGAGTGTCTTGATTTCCTCACTCTGCATACACACTCCAGGCACGCTTGCAAACCGCGTAAGTCATATCAGTGGCACTAGTTTACACAGCCTTAAGATCATAACAGACGGCGACTTCTTACGACCAACGTTCCACCCACGAGGTCAATGGTGTCTTGTGTTTTATAACCGACGTGTTTGTGCCAATCGGCCGGGTTAACGAGCAGGGACGCGGCCTTCGCCAGCTACGCCACGCTCTCGGCGCCGTGCGTGAGGTTACGCGGTTTGTTACGTGCAGGCGGTACGCCGGGCTTTTTATTTACGATCATAATGGAGTATTGAGAGTGATTACGATCCGCACGTGCGCTGAGGTTACGCTCAATTCCCACGCGCGTAAATGCGTGTTATGTGATTGGTAAGACGAGAATGATTTCTGTTCGCGAACTTAAGTCTATAATATCGAGGAATCTATTTTGTCACGGAATATACTTGATCGGAAGATTCCAAGAGATGGAATTATGTAGCAGCTTGTATTGAAATACTTATCACCAGCAACATATCGCTAGTATCGATACGCGTTACTTTGTCGGAAGTATCTCAAATGTCAGTTTTATAGGCGATACGCGCGGTTATCCACACAATAACAAATAAATTACACATGGACGATGTCGTAAACGCACGTGCTCCTACGACCCTTGAACGTGCCCGTTCGAGATTTCTAATATACGACCGTGACGTCACCATTAATTGTGCATCGATACTCCGCGTTGTCACGACGGAAAGCGAACGCGACTATTTACGGGTGTGTTCCATCGTCGGCTCGCTCGTCAAAACGGTTTTTTCGCAGCGTCAAAACGCGTAAATCAAACACCCTTGTCCGAGAAGAATGCGCGACTTAGTCGGCGACCGAGGTTAAAAATCGTTATTTTAAAACGAAATCAAATGCCACAAAACAATTATATTAATAATCGAGAGGATTTCGAGCGTTGCTCCGCGGTTTCACGCGCGCGTGTATGGACAGGGCTATTGTTGGCAGGGATTCTGAGAGGTCACAAATTGCTGTGACCGGACGATGGATTTTCTACCGGAACACCTGCTGGGGTCTGAACCACTAATGCACGCAGAATCAGGGGAAGTTTGGGGATTTGGGAACAATAAATTGCATCGGTAGACTTTAGTCTTTAACAAAAAACACCAACAACGATGAACGTGATATCGCATAACCGACATGTTCACTCGTTATTTGTCAACTGTTTGAGTTGATCGGGCAAACTCATTTAGTGCGTTTTAATGCTTTATGTTAATTTTCCTGTGTAGGCCTACGGGCCCAAAGAAAAATACAGCTGTACTCTAACTTTCTTGTTTGTAGGTAGGTCTGAAAAGGCGCTTTAACAGTGCTCGTCTAATTTGTAAGAGGGCCTATCGTCGTTTCCGCCGCCATTGTTACCAAATAGTATTTCTACCCGATTTAATATCATTGTTTTTGTACTGAATGAATGTAATATGCCAAGTCACGTTTCAAGGATGTTACAGAAAATGTAAGTATAAGGGTGGGTAGCCGTGTTAGTCGAGTTAATAGAGACTATAAAGATAAAGGGCAACACCTTTAATGTCGACTAACTGGTATATTGATCACAAGCTTTCGCATAAACACTATGCTTCATCAGGTGATCAGAAACTATTGAGTACAGAAAATCTAGCAAACTCTATATCGTGTGTGGTCCGTATAGCGAATCCCCGATACATGTAACTAGGACCCCCACGGGCGCGAGTACACCACCCTCCAGTAAAAATAACTCTCGTAATCACGTAGAAATAAACGCCGAAACTCACACAATAACTGTATGTTACTAGTACAAAGTTACATTAATGATGAGCGAATTAAAACCGAGTGTACGGGGGATTCGAGTCGCGGTCCATTGTCACCATTCTTCGTTGCCATTACTCCCTAATCACGGTAATTAGGGCATGGAACGTAATTGCCCTTCTGTAACCCGGACCCGCCTCCGCGAAAACGCTACAAAAAGAAACTCGTATCAGCACCATTTTGTCACATCGTTCTCTCCGAGCGCTCTTGATAGAATCTCGAGTAACACCCTATAGCTAATGAACGCTGATTTATACTTCGTCTTGCTCGTGTAATCCGACCCATCTTAGTTTTGACGAGTCCGAGGAATGAAAAACCCCGCTCTCTTCCCGTTATTCGTGGCATAAAATCTGCTTCCGATTATCGCATTTCATCTCACGTAATCAATTGTGACGTTAGCGCTATTTTATGTTGCCCAAGATTAGATGTCCCCAAATGGACTGCTTCATGGAGTGTGTTTAAATGATGGAATTTTTAAACCACCACCTTCAAATTGTAGCTTTCATGATGAGAATCGTGATAGCTGTATTACATTAGGCCTACTCTATTTAGCTACAGCTATGGTACAGATCGAAGAGCAAGAAGTACGAATGGACGATTTTACACACGGTGGGGGTTGACCTTCATAATGAAACCGACACTACAAATTTTTTGGTCGTCATCGGGCCACATTTAATTTTGAGTTTTAGTAAACTTCCGCCGATCTGTGGCTATAGTTGTGCCTGTAGTGTAAATCAACGTAATGCTAATGGAGGCTGGCCATATGGGTCTTTAAATAACTTTCTCCAACAGAGGCAAGTTTTCCCCATCGTGTACATTGTTACGTATCGAGTGCCTAGTATTAGGTGTATACGTGGTGTACATTGTTAATAATATAGTGTCAATCATAATGTATGTAGTATACACTGTATAGTATACGGTCAGTAAACAGCGTTGAGTTTATTAGTGTCGCGTGGCAATTACATCTTTAATGATTGATACACCATGCATGCAGCCGCTAGCGTCGCCTGGCTTGGCGATGATATTTAATTATACTTGTGATTTCGCCAAGGGCCATCGGGCCCTCATCGCTCTAATGATTGTTTTAAAACAGATAGTAATTAGCTATAGAGCGTGGACGATGGGCGCGTCAAAGGGGCCGGCTGCGAACGCGACATTGTTTCCGAGACACGCTCCGAGATTCAGGCACCCCGCCGCGCTAACTGACCGGGGGATATCGCGGGATTTTGTTCCTAATCCGTGGAGGCTCATGGCCGCCACAATGGAACCTGCAAAATCATTATGCGCTGGAGGTTATACTGAATACTATTCGAAGGCTCGCTCTGGTGGCGATGCCGCGGCGCTTTGATATCGACGGAAACAAAGCATCGGGCATCCGACCACTTCTACTGTGCTCTTCAATCTTCTACACTGACAAATGGGGCAGTAAAACTAAGCGGGAGACACAAAAGCGCGTGTCTGGGCGGGTCCAAGAAGCCAAGATAGTCCTTCTCTTACACGTCATTATGGCATATACGCGTCAATTGCTCGTCGCATTATGAAAAGCAATAAATTTGGTCGCCGACAGTATGGCAGATTCACCCTCGAATTGCGTCTCAGTCAAGGATATCTTTGTGTGATGTTCAAGTGCTAGACAAGAAATCAATATTAGCGTTATTATAGTGAAAAACCAAGATGTCTTTGAACTCATTGTGGTAGCCGTGTGAGTCAGTTAAAATATAAGGAAATAGAAGTGGTGACACCTTTATGGCTCACTGCGGAGATATAGATCACCAGCTTTCGAATGTTAGAACACTCTTCATCAGGTGACTCACCCCACCCGATGAATCAGGTCATTCACCTGATGAAGAATGTTCTAACATTCAAAAACCTGTGATCTATATCTCCGCAGTGAACTATAAAGGTGTTACCACTTCTAATTGCCAAGATGTCTTTGTAATTTGTACATAAATCGCTGATTAAAACTGGTCATCTTTCTGTGTTTTACCTAGATGCGCATGTGGATGCCTGTCTTCGTAGCGCAGTTGGTAGAGCACCAAACCTGTTAGTTGGGGGTCGTCGATTCGAGCATAACATGAGGCAAATATTTGTGTACGTTTCTTTGCAGTCTGAACTGTATTAGCTAGTGGGGCCTTCCTCAATGTTACATATCTGCACTAAAGTGTTTACAACATCGACATCCGTGTATAGCCGACACCTGTGCTTAGATAGATTGGGTTTTAGTTCTGTTTGTTTGCATGGTTTAATATGCATACATAAATTGTATAATTTACTTGATATATTGAGAGGATAATTTTGTACATTGTGAAAAATCGCGACACTAAACATGTTTATTTACCCTTGCACAGTCAGACCAATAACTGTGTTTGTTTTCTCACATTCATATAATATAAAATGATTGCTATAATATAAAATTAAAATGACGTTTCGATGGTAAAACGTTATGTTTTGATAGTTTTTGGTGTTGTGGCGTGCAAAAGTGTAACATTTTTAATTACGCGTGTATTATAAAGACAAATCCATCCAATCTATACCAGGAGATATTTGGCCAGTGATTTTAATGGAAATCTCTCCGATTTAGTGGATGAATCCGTAGATCAAACATTCAAATCAGCATCAATCAGCGAATGTAAATATGGCGGCGGTTACTGGTGCTGATGCAACAAAGCCCGCCCGCCCAGTGCCGTCCATTGTAAGGCGATGATGTGGTCAGCGCGCATTGTCGTCCCGACGTAGGCAAACATTTAATCCGTCGGATGATACCACTTAATTCGACAATCCACTCCGGTACCGCCTATTACCGATACTCTTCTTAGCACTTTATCTCATGTATAGGCGGGTCCCCGAGACCGCGAGTACCGATGTCTTCTTGTAGCCGATTCAACGGAGTAACTAACGTGTTATGTACGGCATATACCCGATTAAATGGAACATGTAGATTTATAGGTCATTCATTCGTGGCTTTGGGTCGATTACTCGGGAAACAACTCCGAAACTTGAACGGACAGACAGGTAACATACATAAAGTCGCGATGAAACATGGACTAATTTTGTGAAGTGCTTGGAATTTGTAGAGAAGATTCGTGTATTGGATACGATAATCCGATTGCAGTCAATGAATTCCGCATGGAACCTGAGAACCAGAGAACATGTCCACATTCGAACCGTCGCAATTTTAACGCTGAATGCGATCAATCAAAAAAGACCTTGCAACAGTAAACGCAGAAATGGAATTGTCTAAGTGCGGTAATCATGGATGAAAGACATCGACGCCTCCTTCATGAGATCTGATACGAGTCTGATACGAAATATGCAAATGTATCTGATGTGACACAAACATACTCCGCACAGAGCCTTTGTGGTCACTAGGCTGTTGAGCGTATCATTAACGACACCGGGTTTACCGTCTAAATAGCTGAAATAGCACGGTCACTACACGCAGATAAAATCACAGGCAACTTCACTTGCCTAAGATAAGACATTTTTAGCAAGCTTCACATATCCCACATAGGCTTATCTAAAGTTAGCGCGTCTTAAACCAACACGTCTTACGTGTATATTTGGTGACCTAAGAGCCACGTTTACAAAACTTAAAAACGCCGCCGATAGAATTAACGTACAGGGAACACATGAGGTCTTAGTATCACATTCTACGCGCTACAATTGCAAAGAATTTGACTGCAGAACACGCGTGAAAGCATCAAAAGGTACGCGGATTGTATTACGATAGTTGTAATGGAAACATCCTCAGTCTCGTCTGCTTAACCATAATAAGTGTCGTTGATACTGGTACTGTAAAAGATCGATTTACTACTGCGTGACCAGTTAGCATAGTGGGTATGTCATTAGACTTGAATCCAAAAGAGCCTGGATTGATTTCTGCTCTAGCCAGTATATCATCCGTGGTGCACACTCAGTCTGTGGAGCTGTGTTTGCGATGCTCCCTGGATGGTCTCCAGGTCCGGCGCATAGCTCTTCGCTTTCTCAGAATCTCACTGTAACTACTCGTGGTGTACGACCTATGTAGGTTGTCTGTAGGCGTTTGGAACGGGTGGCGTTGGAAGGTCAATTATCTGCGCAGACTCAATGGTTTTCAACAGAAGCTGATCCGTTTTACGTGTTATTAGCGCAGGCTCGCACTGTAAAGGGCCAGGAAAAGCCTAATTAACCTACTTGTGGCTCACTAACTAGTGTGTGGTCAATGGCTGTCTCAAATGGCCAGCCACAACTAGCGTGTTTACAAACGTGCACGCATCACCACGCCGTGTATCAAACAAATGGCTTTAAAC
Source organism: Epimenia babai (assembly GCA_011762755.2). NCBI lineage: Eukaryota > Metazoa > Mollusca > Solenogastres > Cavibelonia > Epimeniidae > Epimenia > Epimenia babai. The sequence goes on from WURV02145115.1 coordinate 17,547, forward strand.
TAAATGCAGACTGGGTGTCACAACGCACTGTCGCATGTTTACTTCCGTCGGAGGGACTCACACGCGGGCAGTATTTCGCTCAATTACACAAAATATTGCGAGTATTATAGCGAGTGTAACCATCGCGGGCGTGTATGTCCGAACGCGTGTCCGTGTATGTCCGAACGCGTGTCCGTGTTACCGGACACTTTCCACTACCGCTGGCCGCCTGTCTGACCATGTCCTTAGCGTGTGTCCGCGTTTTATCCAACGCGCGCGGATCACGCGCATCATACAGCGTCTGCCTTTCATCGCTGGCACATAACCCTGGTCATAAAATGGCATCTTTCGATTGGCACAAAAGCCACGCTACATCCCGATCCCGAGATCTTCTATTATGTCAAATACTAATAAACCACGATCTTGGTACGCTATTGACGTTTAACTACCGCAGTTTACACTCTGTTCGCCGGGGATTTGGGTAGTTTTCACGACAGCGGCCACTTTCATGTCACAGGGCCACAATCAAATTGTCGATACACACCCTCCGCAAATCGGCTTTTTATACTCGGCTGATGAATAAATCATATTTTACAGCTTAGAACATAATTCGACTTCGACCTTTATACATCAAACGGAGTGAAACGAGACTTGTCATAGTCACAGATCGCTGGGCAAATCGCTGGAACTTTATACGAACTTTAATGGAATTTTTTCTTAGGTAAAACGTAATGTTTAGGCCTAATATAATACATATATTAACTCATTTGTCTAAGACCCACAGTCGTTCTGCAATGTATTTAGTGACATGAAACCGTCCTGAAGATAGTTTTATATTCACACTAATCAACATGAAACAATCCTAAAGATAGTTTTATGTTCACCAGAATAAACATAAAATTACCTTAATAATACTTTATTTTTATTAAAATCAATATGAAACTGTCCTAAAGATAGTTTTATCTTCACTCCAATCAACATGAAACTACCCTAAAGATAGTTTTATGTTCACTCAAATCAACGTGGAACTTTCCTAAAGATAGTTTTATATTCACACTAATCAACATGAAACAATCCTAAAGATAGTTTTATGTTCACCAGAATAAACATAAA
>WURV02145126.1:0-18634 GCA_011762755.2 Epimenia babai
AAGGGCTACCCAGACCCCCATGGGCAAAGGGGTTTAAGGCGTTTTCAGCCCGAAAAACGCCACAGTTAGTATACTGGAAGAGTTGCATTTGAACCAGGGACCCCTAACCACTAACCTAACACCCCTAACCACTACGCCAGCTGCCCCCTCGAGTCATGCCCCTAACAAGATGCAGTTGAAATTTTTCGCTATCTTTTACAATAAACTGGGCAACATAGCCAAAAATAAGCCCAAAAATATATTCATTCTCATAACAGAGGCAGACTACTAACTACATTTTAATGTAATGTTTTTGACAGCTGTATCAAAACTTACACTTGAATATATTGTATTTCATGTCACATGACATAATGTACCTTTGTATTTGGTGTTTTTGAAATCCCACGAATATCCACGGGAAGGGTTGAACTTCTGGAACCCACGAGCTGTGTAACACAATCAGATGTGCAAGCTGTATCACTGTATCAGTACACAAGAGCAAGGCTTAATAGATGTCATACGTACAGAGGGTGAAGGTCGCATTAATTAACTAGTTTAGTTTATTGAAGAAATTGCCTGACCGCTCAATGGGTCGTAGGCTACACACTTTAACACAATATTCTACATTGTATATGCACATATGTAAATAAATTCACAGTACACACCTCAATCACATATACATATTAGGTAGAGAGAAGTGAAGTAGATAAATGTGACTACACCTGACGAAGTATACCTATATACGAAAGCTTGTGTCAATCATTATCTTAGTCATAAAGGTGTTCCCTCTCTTTTCGTCATATACATATCAGTTAGTTATAAGCTGCTGATTCCTTAGCCTATGACATTCATACAAAAATTGAGCAAGGACACAAGAATTGACCATTGTAGGTCATTTAATAGACAGACACTGATACACACTTTTTTATCACGCAGACATATGTATATCATAGCAAACTCATACACTGTAAACCTCCACTTTCATTTTTACTTTGGTGAATCTTTATACGTCAGTAAGAAATTGTGTTATTACTCAAGATTCGAATACTATCACGACATCACAGTATATATATTCCCTATAGCCAATAACAAATTTGGGTAACAATGGTGTTACTTTGCTAGGTATATCTATGATTTCTTTACAATGACGATGAATTCTGGCATTTGAAACAATTTACACTTTTAAGCTCACGCTATGAAATTTCAGAAGTTCTTTATTGAAATAAAATATGAAATGGATTTTTTTGTCATGTCATATAATGTGGTCTCCCTTTACCAGGGCTTATGCTGCCATGTGATTCTTTTTGCCAATTGGCAGCAGCATTACTGTAGTTTGTACTGATAAATGATTTTTGATGACAAAATTGACAATATTTTATTGCGAATATAACATATAGTCTGGTTATTAACGAAATGCTTACATTGAGACACCAGACAATACAAACGCGATAGTCAATACACTTCATTCATCGATTTTCATCAGCTCAATGGCTAGAAGATACGAATGCAACAATAAATGCCCAGCCTTCTCGGATTTCGTCAGCTCAAAGCGCGATAATCAAAATGCCAAATCATCTAAATTCTATAGCCAATACGCAGCCTTTTGTCGCCTCAACATCCTATAATCATACCAGCTAAACGATACAAATGCAACAGAAATACACAGCCTTGCGAGATTTTGGAAACTCAAACCGTGATAATGAAACAGTTAAATGATACAAACGCTCCAGTAAATACACAGCCTTCACCTCAATGTACGGTAAACAAGCATGATTGCATATGAGAAGTGAAGGAGGTTTTACAGAAACATTCACATTTGTTATTTGACATGTCTACCCTGGCATGTTGACAACCAATGAAAATCCTAATTATACAAATCATTACAGTAACAGCCACTGAATCATTTTATTAACAAAATATACATAAAATTTGGCTCCTAGATATACATTAGTCTTACAAATTTAATTCATTGTTTGTACGCACTACTATTATTCATATGTGAAAAAGTCAATCTATATCAGTCTGCTATTGAGAACACAAAATTTTATTCTAAATTATAGGGGAAAACAAGACCAATAGGCCGTTCACACAGATATTTCTTGGGCTAGTTTCTGCCTGCAATTTATTGCGTTCAGCATCTACATAAGGATCCTTTAATTTATTGACGGCCACAATGACGGTTGTGACGTGTCAACACGATATCAAACAAATAAAGATGGCGTATACAACTTTGAATTCGACTGATTCTGATAGTGACATCGAATTAATAGCTGCTGTTATCAGAGCCTTCCATGCTTGATCTCATCGTGATTTTAGTACCCTTTGGGTTCATCATCCCATAAGATAGCCTGCTCTCACTTGACATTAATTAATTTTTTGGTTTCAAGTTTACACGTCAATCACCTTATGAGCCGCCATTTTGTTGGAGTATTTTTACTGTACGGATTACCCGAGTCACGTACGTGTTGAATACTCGCATACCATTGGATAAACATGCGCAAGAACTTGCAAGAATAGAGCACTGCTTTTATGCCATATTTCTGACGGATTTGACGATCTCTTGCAAATATGGACGAGTGCAAGAAATTACAGCAAGAATTATCGCAGTGTGAATGGCCATTTAGAAATTTTGTCTATTTTACAACTACACAGAGAAACTGATAAAATTTGGTGTACTGACATCGTGTCCTATTGATAAAGCTGTGCTATACCATGTGATACGCAGAGAATGTCCCATCACTACGCAGAACGTCTCTAGCCCGTGTGCAGAGAACCATCCGCAACAGCATCTACTCCAACAATTTTGTTTTGAACATCACCTCAAACTTCTATAGCCCGGTTTTTATTGCATACGAATATGTATTACTTTTATAAGTGAGACACTTTACAAGTTAACATCTCCAGCTCCACATAATATGTAATAGCTAACTCAGTAGACTAAGGAAGGTTGGTGATGCTGAATGGCATATTACTAAACTAATCTATATTACATATAACATAATATGACTCAAATATTGTTAGCCTTATTCGTTACGGTCCAGAAATCCACGCAGAGTCAACTTGTTTGGGCAAAGATCCTTTCGCCCCTTTGTGTTTGACAGCTCTGCTAATAAGTACACTTTAAACAAAATAAATAAATTATTTCTCTAATTACCAGCTGACTATCCGAGCATCGGACATGTTATCTGAAGGTCGTGGGTTCGAGTCCCATCAGAAGTATATCTTTTTCTTCCTGTGCAGCATTTCTATCCAGCTATTCAAAGAACGACAGATATTGGCTACACCCAATTAACATCATTGTCATCATTTTTATTATTACCGCCATTGTTGTTGTTATCGTCATTGTTATTGTTGTCATTGTTATCATCATCGTTATTTTAATCATTGTCCTCCTCGTTATTACCATCTTCGTCAATATGATCATTATTACTATTATTTGTAGTATTACCGTGCATCGCTAAATTTTTCAAATCATTCCTCCTGCCATATCTAGGCACTGTGGATTACAGAGCAATTCTAGCTGACTAATATCTAACCAATAGTTACATGTTAGGGGATGATAATGATGTTACTACTAAAATGTTGTTTGCAGTAAGCAATATTTGATTTATGGGTATCAATATGTGAGTCACGTGTGTTTGTTATCTTTCTGGATACAGAGAGCACGAGTTGTCAGATTCCGGAACATTTATAACAGGAAAAATACACAGAAGGGTGATTATGTGCATTTTGGTAGGTTTTAATATTAAAATCCAATAATATAAATATTTATAAAAATTTCCAGGGAATGCGCCTATATGCTTTTTCAGCTGAGCTTATGCTCGGTTAGCTTTTCTGATCAGAGTACATCCGTTGTCTGTTCGTCCTTCCATCCATCCGTCTGTCCATCCGTCCGTCCGTCTGTCCGTCCACCCGTCGGATGTTAACATTTTCTTAAAAAATTTTCTCAAAAAACGCTTATCACATAGGTCTGCTATTTGGCACATATTGTCCTTGGATTGGTCTCTTTTAGATTTGTTCATGGTGTTGTCACCGGAGCTAGGGGAGGTTACTTCTAGTGATGTTCGTATTGTTTTGTTAATAAAAACTTCTTCTCAAGAACTGCTTGTCGCAGAGGTCTGCCATTTGGCAGATATCATCCTAGGGGTGGTCTCTTCTAGATCTTTTCATGGTATCGTCATCGCAGCTAAGGGAAGTAACTTCTGCCGATGTTCGTATTTTTTCTTTAAAAACCTTCTCGAAAAGCGCTTTTCACACAGGTCTGCTATTTGGCAAATATTGTCCTTGGGTTGGTCTCTTCTAGATTTGTTCATGGTATCGTCATTGAAGATAGGGGAAGAAACTTCTGCCGATGTTAATATTTTTTCTTAAAAAATCTTTCTTTTAAGACTCGCTTATTGCAGAGGTCTGCTATTTGGCAAATATTGTCCTTGGGTTAGTTTCTTCTAGATTTGTTCATGGTATCATCATCACAGGTAGGAGAGGTAACTTCTACCGATGTTCGTATTTTTCTTAGAAATCTTGTCTTGTTTTAGTGTGGGTATTGTCGGGTCTCTTTGGCCTCTTGTGTCTTTTTAGTATTGTATAGGTATTGTCGGGTCTCTCTGGCATAATTTTTATTTTTATATGAATGTTGATAGTGACAGTCGATGTCTAATTACTATAAAAAGGCTATGTTCGAAGTGTGTATCACTCTACAGTATAATTTGTCAATTCATAGCCATTGTTCTATAAGTGAGTCTCTCCAGTATGAAATTTAATTGTATTATCTGTCTCTTACATGTACAGTAGTGTGGTGTTTACAGGCATTTTTCAAATGTAGGGCATTCATACACTCTCAAGAACACATCCCACTAAGGGATCTCTGCTAGCAGCAACTTAATACACAGTCTGATTTGTATCCTGCAAGAGCCCCTTAAATGCACAATAGAGATAAACTGCGGAACCGCTAGTTGTCATAGCAACGGATGCGGCGGCCATTGTGCGGGGACTCAACAACCAGGGAATTATACGCCCATTGTTTCAATGTAGTGTCCTTTGTTCATAGTCACCGTATTTTGAGTATTTTTTAATTATAGTGTTTATTGCGTTTTATGTTAATATTTTATGCTCTCCTAGTTTTAAAATGGATTGTGTCAACTTTAATTACAGAGCACAACTTACTCACATTGATAGATCGAGATATGATGCAAAATTAAGCATCATAGGTTGTGATCCGTATGATAGTGGCCTGCCTTGGTCTTACGATGTCGTACTATTACCTTATGTGACCTATCCAGATATTGTCAATTACTTGATTTTCACTCCTAGTGCGTACACAGCAGATGACCTCAAGGCATACAAATCTTTAGATGCATACAATCAGTTTGTAAGTGGATGGGTGAGGGAGCGGCGGTCATTCACATGTAATCAGCATGTGGTTGTGATAGCCAAGGTATGTCACATTGTTCACTAATCTACAGCAAGTGTCACAGTACAAAGTATGTTGTAAGTTTGTAACCATAATCAAGTTCTCATGAAACAATGATCACGCATTAGGTTTTTTACATATATATTGTAGAGGGATATATATATATCCCTTTAATCTACAGTGACACACCGCAAACTGCCTGTACATAAATTTAAACCTCCATGGATCATACCTATGCTCTTTTGTGTCTGTAACACCAGCATCAAATATGTAGAAACCCTCAATAAAACAAATAATGTACATGTATGTAAGTGACCATCTTGTCTGATGCATGCCTAATATAAATAAATATTGTGTAAATTATATATCGTGTCAGGTGCTCCACTCGCAAAGAATGAGGGAGAAGCCTCTGCGTCCATGGATTATCGCCACAAAAGAGGGGTCAGTAGTTGGCGCTCACTGTGATTGTATGGCTGGGCTTGGAGAGGCCTGTAGCCATATAGCTACACTTCTGTTTTCGATCGAGGCTACTGTCAAAATCCGTGATTCAAAAACCGTGACTGATGAGAACGCCTATTGGCTTCTTCCAGCATCCATCAAAACTATCACATATAAAGAATTGCGTGAAATCGACTTCACTTCATCGAACACCTCGAAACGAAAACTTGAGGAAAAATTATAATGTCTGCCGGGAACATCCTCTAGCACACCCAGTAGGCATACATCTAAAATGGTGCCGTGCCCAGTAGCTACACATGCTGACCTACTGGATTTTTCATCTAAACTCGGCATTCTCAATTCAAAACCAGCCATTTTGTCGTTACTCCCTCCACGCTTAGACAAATTTGTACCAAAAGCAGACACAGATAATTTTCTGTTTATACTGACATCATTTAATTTGGACTTTCGTGATCTAACAGAGCTGTGTACCACGAAGATCATATCTTGTACAGTGCAGCAATCACTAAATGTAGAAATTGAAACGCGCAAACAATCCAAGACTAAATCATAGTACCGTTTTCGTGCTGGCCGTGTCACGGCATCGAAGGCAGAGGCGGTATGCAGCACAAACCCAGCATTACCTTCACAAAGCCTTATAAAAGCAATCTGTTACCCCGATATATGTGCCTTTGAAAACGAGGCAACAAAGTGGGGATGCAACCATAAAAAGGTTGCACGAGATAAGGTTATGGAAGTACTGCACCCGCATCATGACAACTGCAAGATCTCGGACAGTGGATTTGTTATAAGTACGGACTACCCTTACATCGGCGCATCCCCTGAAGGCATGTTTACATGCAACTGCTGCGGCATTTCATGTATTGAAATCAAATGTCCCTTTCTGTCTAAAAGATTGTGACCTTGATTCATGTGATTTCTTAAACGTGGATGTTGATGGAATTGTAACACTCAAGAAAGACCATGCATACATGTATCAGGTACAAACACAAATGGGAGTGTCCAAAACTGAAATGGCTTATTTTGTGGCCTGGACAGAGAGTGACGTGCACATAGAGTCCATTTTTTGACAGATATGTGGGACGAAATTTGTTCCAAAAAACATCACTTATTTTACACTGCTCTCCTCCCTGAGCTTGTAGAAAAATTTTTTTCAACATTACCAAAGACCCCGGAAAATGAAGTTGAGCATTCGGTTCAAAGCGCTTCATTAGCTGACGCGCCAGCTAAAGTCAGTTGTGAACAACGCTATTGTTACTGCAATCAGGTCTCACACGATAAGATGATTGGTTGTGACAATCCCGAGTGTCCAGTTCAGTTGTTTCACTTCCGCTGTGTCAAAGTTACAAGTGCCCCCAAAGGCAAATGGTACTGTCCGGACTGTCGAAAGTTGCCAACATTGAAGAAAAAATGCAAAATGAAATCTTAAGTGTTATCTGCTGCCTATATCACAAAAAGTGTCCATGCACTATAGTTGTTTTCTTTGTACTAATATAACATATGTTATATAAAGTATACTGTACTTTTATATAGTGTCTATTTATTGCCATTGAATTTTTAATTACAATTTACCAAAACAGTTACATTAATCAAAATCGACAACAGAATCGTTTAAATTTAGTAGCGAGCAACATATGTGTACAATTTTATCTATCATGGTTAATGATCCATTATTCTTTGATTTCACCATGACTATTGGTATCGTCCCCCCTAATTACTGGTACTTCTGTCTCACTGTGCCGATAATTCGTTTAACACCAATGAGGACATTTGCTATCTTGCGTGTGGTCTCAACATCGACAGCAGAAAGTTGGTTTTTACCTCTGGTAAATGCTGGAATGTACAGTTGGGCGCTCATTGTACCAATGGTATCACTAATGTCAAAACCTCGATCCGCAAGAATCAGATCACCCGGAATTATATGGGTGAGAAAGCCACTGTGTTCTGTTATATATTTATCACTTACACGCCCACCCCAACCTCGTGATAGGTATGATATTGTCCCCTGTGGTGTAATGCCAATTAAAAATTTCATTGTGTTATGGTGTTTGTATAATGACCATGTTTCTGCACGTGCTTTTAAATTTGACGGTCACTCCAGGAAAATTTCAAAACAGTCAATTATTACAGCACATCGCTTTCCAAAATGTTTCAGAAATTGCATAGGCATTGTCTTTATTAGAGCCTCGGGGTCCAGCCAGTAGATAAATTGCTTGAGGCGGGCATACATTGTGTCTACGACAGATGCAAACATCCGTGTTATTGATGATTGCAAGATGCGAAATTCGTTTGCCAGAATCAGCACCAGTAGGTTGAAACGAAGCCTCATGAGCGTCATCACCAACATCCTAAATTTGCTGAGAGATTTGTGTGGAAAGAGATATGGCTCAAGGTAGTTGTATAATGTCAATAGGAGGGCAAATGAGGTGAGACCAGTGAAATTGCGGACCTTCTCATTACTCTGGCTCGAATCTTCCTGTGAGAAGTGATTCTCAAGCTCCTCTTTCATCTTTTCATTATCTGCCTGCAACTTTGCAATCTCTCGCTGCATCAACTCTTTCTGCATGCCACTCATGTCAGTCTGTGTTTCAATCTCACGACTCCTCAGTTCCATGTTCTCCATCTCCACTCCCAGATGGAGAGAGAATATCCGTTACCTCATTTCTTCCCGCAAGATTCTCAGTTGGACACCAAGATGAATTGGTTCGATCGTGCATTTCCGCCTTCTCACCTAAAAACAAAGTTTATTTATACATACAACATATTAAATACAGAAAGTAGATAAAAGTTTAATGTAAACATATTTGCGGATTAACTGTGTGTAAGATTAACCTTTTTAACGGCATAGCGACATAAACGTCGTCATTGGTTTACCGGCGAAGCGACATTTATGTCGTCTGCACCGAAGGTCGTATGTAACGAATATTGTCATTTGTGAATCAACTCAAGGGAATGCCAGGAACGTTCGATCACATTCGGATTACCTTTCTGCCTCTGTTTTGTTACTTTTTACCATGTGGTGGGGTTACTTATATAATAATTGAACATGAAAAACAAGTTAGTGTACCCGAAAATGAATGAAATAGCATTGTAGTAAAATGGCAACCTCTGGCGCGAAAGCTAGCACGTTTTCTCGACAAAAACGTCGTAAAAACTATAATGTTCATGAAGTTTTATGCCCTATCCTACAAAATCCTGGTCGATGTAAAGAAAATGGCATAAAATACATGTACATATGATATCGATGATGGAACTTCTGTCTTTCCTATATATATACTCGAGTTATATTATCCTTCGATGCGCCTTTGTTACAGTCTCTACGTGTACAGGTACTAATAAATGGGTACTCAAGCATGGCTACTGCTTGGAAAGTAAAAGTGTAATAGATATAATAGAGTTGACTTTCAAATGTCCTTCAAATTGTGCCTTTGGCAAGCATAAATCTACCTTTGGTAAGCTTTAATAAGCTCCCGTATGTATATGTAAGTAAAAGAAACACAAACTCAATATATAGCGATATATGAGTATATATTACTTAATTATGATGTAAATGTTATGAAAACATAATGTTATAGTCACATTACATAACTATGGTCTATTTAAAGGCATATATGCAAATTAATTAACCGACCACAATTAGTGTATAATATATCTAACCATTAAGAGGGTTAATATACCTAGTCAACAACCCAAGAACCCACTTTAATGCAAACCTCGCGCAATATTCCGATATTCCGACATTTCTACTATTGTACCTTCTAAATTTTATACGGGTGAGAATTCCTGAAGCAATTTATAATGAGCATTAGCAACGGATTGCATTTTCATTTTAATACGACGATCCCGTATATAAAAAATTCTTTTAAAGCATCTGTTGTCTTCCTTGATATATTGAAGATAATTTACAACCGTTAAAACATTCCGTAGTAATTCTGGAGAGCAATGCACAGAAAAAAAACCTACACTCTTGATGGGTATAGGTATAGGTTTTTTTTGTATATTTCTCAGTAGTTCTTCATAGAACCACATCGGCTACCCCTAATACCATCGTATTAATTCTTATAACCCAACTTGTGGGTGACTTCACCCTAACAATGTACTTGCGGTCCAGAAGTACGACATTGGACTGAAGTGACGCGTATTATAAATGTTTAATATTGTATAAGGAGAGCAAATCTAGGCAATGGGCATCGATACCAGCAAAATACGAGAATATACGAGCATCTATTTTATTTATTTATAAGCGGACGTGTGATCAAATCGATGGCAGCGAATAGGGAACTATTTCGCGTTTACCGGACATAATAAATGGGGAGAATTGATAGTTGCCAGACCAAAGGCTAGGAACCGGAGATACGATATGATTGATGGGTTAGGTAGAGCCACCACGCCCGGTAACGGCACCGCGAAAAACTGCCAATTGATGGGATGGGGTTATTACATGGTAGCCCGGTCAACGTCATTGAATTGGTTAGAGGAAAAAACACCGTGACGATAATGGGGGTGTTCTAATAATAGACTAAAGAGAGAAACAAGAAATTGTACCTAAAAAAATAACATTTTTAAAAAGAATATTTAATGGAAGGTATGACAACATTACAAAGTATTGTAACAATAGTAGTAACACTTCATTGAGAAGTTTTACAACATTAACCGAAATATTTTATTAAAAGGTACGAAAACATTAATAGGAATATTTCATTAAAAGGTACGAAAACATTAATAGGAATATTTCATTAAAAGGTACGAAAATATTAATAGAAATATTTCATTAAAAGGTACGAAAACATTAATAGGAATATTTCATTAGAAGGTACGAAAACATTAATAGGAATATTTCATTAGAAGGTACAAAAACATTAATAGGAATATTTCATTAGAAGGTACGAAAACATTAATAGGAATATTTCATTAAAAGGTATTTGAATATTAACAGGGATATTTCATTAAAAGAGATGAAGTTGCGTGGAATATTCTATTAAATGATAAAACCATGTGAATAGGAGTATTCCATTAATAAGTTTAACATTAAACGGTATAATCCATTAAAAACTATGACATTAACAGATATGTAAGAAATCTAAAATATCTACTAAATCTTTAAAGAAATAACAATATTTAGAGGAATATCTCAGCAATAAAGAGAATAAATAAATAAGGAATGATGGTCCGTGAAAGAAAGGTTGTTAACAAAAACATTCCACCAAAAAGTATCACTTGGACAAGAAATGCGGGTTGTTCATTTTTTCAACAATGAAAAATTATTAAAATCATTCTTCAAGATTTCATCTTACCCATGGACACAATAAAAAACGCAATAATATTCATGATGATGCCTGACTCTCAACTAATTAAGCTATCTGTAAATTATTTGACAAGCTGCTTCATCACAGTTTTATATAAATACATACACATATAGAAGTCATTTTTATGTACACATATCAAGCTGATTTCATGAAATATTGCTTAATATAATGCTTTATATATCTGTAATACTAGTATTATACATTTATAATCGTTTAAAAAATAACGTCTGTGTCCTAAAATAAGTCAATCATCTTTTGCACCTCAGCCTGGATTTGCCTCCGTGGGTCATCTGATTATGTAATTACAAGAGTGGGCAGTTAGCGTAGTGGTTAGAGCATTTGACTTCTAATCCAGAGGACCCTGTTCAATTCCCGCTTTACCAGCATACTACGTATGGCTTTCTTCGGTCAGGAAGCGCCTTAAATCCATGCGACCATAGGGCCTATGTAGCCCTTACAGTGTGGTTCTGACTGCACAGACTCTGTGGGTTTTCCACAGAAGATGTTTATCCCCCACCCCTTCTAAGTGTGGCTAATCCATTTGTTAATCATATAGGCTAGCATCTTAAAGGACCATGAATGGCCTACATAATGATTACTCTGGGTAGTGAGCCATTAAATAAGTACTGACAATAGCGGAGAATATACTATAGCAACACCATAGCAGAGGTCTTTTAGTATTTGCATGGGGGGGAGCTCCAGAATCAGACAGCGACACTGAAATTTGTGTCCCAAAATGGTCTTACACTTAATAGACCAGTTTGTATTGAATCACCTTGAAATATTTCTTGTGAAGATCTACTCTAATTTCATGGAAAAATGGGCATGCTATACACTGTCAATTTGTGTTTAGCACATTCTACATTACAGCGGTTATTCACACTTGCACACAAAACGTCACGCTTGAGTAGGCACCCAGTGGCCATTCATAAATATACATCAGTATTTTTTGTTACCAAAATAGAAAAGAATTAGTCTACTGAGATGTTATACCAGACTACATCCAAAGTCGTTGAAAAATTCGCCTCTCGATTTTAAAACCAACCATAAAAAACCAGACATAATGACAAAAAACATATTTACAATTCAATGAGTATAATCAGACGCTTGGCTTTCATAAGTAAATTATATGAAATTATTTTAATTTTATTTTAGTTATAAATACGTTTTATCTACCAACAAATTCAGTACGTTGATGTTAACTTTGGGTAAAATTTGTCAGCGACTCGAAAAAATGTCAAATTTGAAGAAATCCGAGCGTTCCAGGTTTTTAAGTTAATGAAATTTGACAGAAAATTTAAAAATTCTTTACTCACCGAACAAAAGCTGCAAGAAGATGGCGTAGCTGATACTGAAAGACGGTTTGCTAATACACATTTCCTTTGATAGTCGAAGACTTAATCTTGACATTGCGCTGTTTTATCTTGTATAATAATTCTTCTCACGTTATATTTTATGAGTACTCGAAGCGCGTTGCATTCGACATCTTCAAAACATTGTGCTACATTTTGTAGTACAAACCGCACTTAATTGGGTCAGTTAGCCAATGGAACGTCGCCATTAGGGATTCCACCAATCACAGACGCCCGTTTCTATTGACAGTCGTAAGTGAAAGGTTAATCGATCCTTTTATAGCTTAACGCATAGTGTACCAACCAATGGAAAGAGGTCTCAAGAATATGGAAAAATTATTTTATTAACCAGCTTTTGACAGCATTCATCCGAGCGAAATCGCGATGATGATTTGACAACATCAAAATCGCCTATAATTTATGCACCAATGAAATTCTAGGCTATGTGATTTATGGTCAAATATTCATTCATTCTTAAACCCTATCGCAATGGATGTCTATGCATATATGTACGAGTGTTATATCATTCTATCGTGGTTACCGATGTAACATGTGAACTACAATAATATATGGACCCATACAAAAGAAAAATGCAGAGAAAAAATCCTTTACTTCAGTGGGACACGAACCCAAGACCTACAAGTCTGGTGCTCCATCGACTGGGGAGTGGTACAGCACCAGACAGTTATGTGGAGGTCGGGCGTTAGGGCCCCAGTAGAGTCAAAGTATTTTCTGTGCATTTCTCTCTTCTTATTTATAAATCCACTGAAGCTACCCTGAGATGTGCAGAAGAAAGTCTGCTTTTGTAACTCGGATTGTAAAGTACTAGACTAGTTATCTGAAAGTCTTGGGTCCACATTTCATCAAAGGCAAGGTTTCCGTTCGCTTTTGCCTCGCGTGCAAACAAGGAGAGCCCCAACCAGAAGGAGAGACGCAACCAATCGAGAAGAAGGATATCCCCCGCCGAACGAGATATGACAAGACGACCGCTATGTGGGGTATACCTAAATAAGCACATAATGCCAAGATGATATACGTATAAATTGCATTTGTTTAGTTGAAATGTTTACTTTAAATAATAAAAGCTTTGACTGCACGTCTCCTCACTTATAACTAAGCGCATCTTTTATACTATCCCTGCGTCATCATCCTTTTGTGCTTTGATGATTGACCTGGGTTGAAACAGCGTAAATTCCGAACGATAAACTGATTGCAAGTTGTGCTGAGTAATTTTCGGGTATTTGTTTTTATTTCGTGAGAGTACATCAAGAGATTGGGAAGACTTGGACTCAGTAGAATGGCATACCGACAACCGCCGCCGCCTTATTCACAAAAACCTTATCCGGCTGCTGGTGTTAGTAGCTTTTCGGTTTATGTGTACTTCGCTATTAAGTACGGTAAATCATCATGATGATCATGTTAACATTATGAGTATAAATCAATATCGAAGTTACGAATTTGAACATTTGTGTCTATATATTCTAGTAAGAAGAATTCCCTTTGCAAGTTCAATAATATACTCTGGCAGGACGTATTTAGCATCACGGAAATGACCACGGTGAGAAGAGATATGAATAACTATATAAGAATCGTTGGACTTGGATTCCATAATATCCTGAATTGGTTTCTTACATTGAATTGTTGTCAAAGGAAGGGAGAGCAGTGACCTCATAGTAGTGTTCAAATTATTGAAAGGTTATGAAAACATTAGATCTAGTGAACGTTTCAAATTCAGTGAACAGAATAACCTAAGAGGTCACTCGCTTGAGCTGTTAAATCCACGATCAGTGTTATAGGTTAGACAGAATTTCTTTGGCCAACGCGTCATCAATGATTGGAATGCCCTCCCTGACAAATGTGGTTAAAGCGAAGACTGAGAATGCCTTCAAGAACACCATTCACAATTTTTGGTGTGAATATAAATATGGGTACCAAATGTACCTGTTGGTCTAATCTAACTCATTAATCCCAAATGTACCTGTCGGTCTAATCTAACTCATTAATCCCAAATGTACCTGTCGGTCTAATCTAACTCAATAACCTGTAATTTTTCCGATGCTTTAATTGGCGCAGTCCATCTCGTTATCTTGTTATACTTAACTATCACCTTTCATCAAAATAATAAAGTGTGCGACATTGTAGGCTGTCTGGGCAATCGGGACAAGCGGTTCAATTTCAATTTAAAGTATATTTGATTATCCCTATTGGGTATATCAACTTATACAGAGCAAAAAATACATAAGAATAAAACGCAGAAATACCAAAAATTACTACTGTAGCGACGGGCGGATCCATTGTGCATTACGTATGCTTGATAGGGCTAAACAAATGCCTATACATTACAAGATGCAATATACAGTAGTTGGTTGCCAGCTAAAAGTGGTGTGATTGAACAAATGTCAACTCAACCATATTCAAATTTAAAGAGGTTTTTACCTTTGCTTGTTATATTGTTAATTTCACTTTATTGCTCTGTAAATGGCCGAATATCGCCTAGGCAACAGGTCAATGCTAACCTATCGCTACATGCTACATATACCTCTCTTCATTTGTTCATTGTAGATGAGTTAGCATAATAATAATCAGATATTGACTTGGTGTTTCAGACAACAGTCGTAGTTACACCAGTCCCACCGTCGACGAGCCAACCCAAATCTGACGTACGTCGTTACTTAATACCCACCCGGCCTTAAGCCTCTCTGTTTGCATTTAACCATAATCAAGGCCTGTGTGCTTTTAATTCAAGTATATTCTTATTGGAAACAAAATGCTATATACATTATAATACAGAAAGATAGGTCCTATAAAAAATAATAAAACACAATATTTCTGTATATAGTATATTATATGAGAATAAATACCAAATGGCATTTCTCTATTTGTATTTTGTTGAATGGAGGCAAAGACTGGTGAATGGAGACTATCACCGATTTAGTCTTTAGTCAAGGAGGCACCTGGCATAGTGGCATTTGACTTAGATTCCAGGGGTCCCTGGTTCAAATCCCACTCTAACCAGTATATTAACTGTGGTGTTTTTCTGGCCGAAAATGCCGTAAACCTCATTGCCCATGAGGGTCTGGGTAGCCCTTGCAGTGTGGTTCTGTTAGGGCTTTTTCCCTCTGAGGTTTGCTGTGCTTCAGATGCTCTATATATGATCTTTATAAGCAAATTGAGTGGTACCACCTTTATGGCTCACTGCTGAGATATAGATCGCAAGTTTTTGAATGTTAGAACATTCTTCATCAGGTGAATACACCTTGAACTTTATTTGCTTATATTTGAACTGAATCACACGGCTACCGCAATGAGTTATGATCTCTATGTCGCTTACCTCCCCGCTATGTCATCATCTCATTGTAAATAACCATTGACCTTTTATAAACTTAGCGGAGTGTGCGACATATGTAGCTTGTATGTAGACAACTGGAACCAGGGGCATGAATGAAAAATGGTCAATTGTCTACCCAAACTCTGTGGGTTTTTCACATTAGGTGTTTTTCCCCACCCCTTATAAGTGAGGCTAATCATTTGTCGTGTTAACCACATAGGCGAGCTTTGTAAAGGGTCATAGATGAAATTGGCCTACTTAATGATTACTTCAGTAATTAGCCTATACATAAATAAATTAACAAAATACATGCTCTGTATAAAAATGTCAGGTACGGACAATTTCTTATCTCAAACACACTTTACATGAAACAATAGCCTAATGGTCTAAGACTATAAAAAAAGTAAATGGCGAGGTTTTGGTGCTACTTTAAAATTAAATGTCAGTCGCACGTACAAGATTGCCCTGTTACATCCTTAAGATATTTTTATAATAAACCATTTCATGACTAATCTTTCTCAGTATTCAAGCACGAAAATCTTGCTATTTCCTATTGTGGAAGGCGTAGGAAAAAATCCCTGGTTTATGCTGGTTTGAACTCGCAACCTATCGCATGAAAGGCAACGCTTATATCCACTACACCACTGGTGCCAACGACTATAATATAATTACTGAAATAATATAAAATTAACACCTGACAGTATACAGGTAATACAGATCAATGTTAGATACAATTATTTAAATTAACAGTGAGTACGAAATAGATAATAATGTTCAATAATACAATAATTATACACAATATTCACATAATTTTGTATATTTCAAAGATAAAAAGCCATACAAATATCTGAAGTAGTAGAGAAAAAGTCTGAGGGACGTGCCAGAATTGAAGACTTTAATGAGGGAACATCTGTCAGATGTAGAAGAAAAGTTTAATTTAGAATTAAGATTTTACCGAGTAGTGACTGATGTCAAGTTAATAGTATATGATGAGAATTGTGGAATGGAATTAAGAATAATAACTTTTCATTCGGAGTCATTCTCTTTATTTTCTGGTGTGACCACCCACATGTTTTTAGAAAGTCTATTGTATCTTCTTAAACTATAGAAGTAATAAATGATTTTAGAAAGAAAGTCAATTGTGTCTTCCTTAACTATAAAAGTAATGAATGATTTTAGAAAGTCAATTGTGTCTTCTTAAACTATTAAAGTAATAAATGATTTTAGAAAGAAAGTCAATTGTGTCTTCTTAACTAAAAGAGTAATAAATGATTTTAGAAAGTCAATTGTGTCTTAAACTATAAAAGTAATGAATGATAATTTTTTGAACTCAATAGTTTTTGTATGATATTTTTTAATCCATCTTGTGTATTTATATATACAAAATCAAAAAGTAATGAGATATTACGTTAATAATTACTCTATTAGTATATAGCTGATTGGGTATGCTTGAAAATATTTTAATTTAAATTAAATCATTTGCTTCATGATGTAAGTATAAGTCTGTAGACATTCCGTTAAAATCAAGGCTGTAATATTTGCAGTAAAAAATAAACATATTTCTACCCATGTGATTTTGGAATGTGACAAAACATCTTTCTCTGTGCCTTATCACATTCGTGTCCGGAATTTGGCACATTTGTACATACCAGTGTGAATACTGAGTTCAGATAAGCAAAGCAAATTTTACAATTTACTCTGTCAATAAACTATTTCAACTATAGTACTCAATTTAGAGTATTCATATATAAATAAAAAAACTGCTTCGTCATGTTAAATTTAAGTGAAATATAAAGCCTTCATATTTAACTAAGACATGACGTTGCATTTTTCATTTGGGATATCTTGGGTACCTTAACAACAACTATTCTAATCTTTCCCATGTGAGTATTTAGCAGTTTATTGTTACTGGTTAAATAGATGGTCATACTCATGCCAGTAAGTAAAAATATAACCAGAAAGAAGTGGTAATACCTTCATGGTGTATATCTGATTTAGGTTATTTCACTAAAAGACGGATTTTCTTTACATTTGAAAGCTTGTATAATATAAGTAGCCGTATTAGTCTTGTTAAGTGACAGAAAAATTAGGTAATACCTTTTGAGACTAATAGGCCGTTTACACTCGCATATTTATATCTGACATAAATATTTGTTACACGCATTGGTAACCGATTTAACGTTGAAAACGAGTATTTCACGGAATAGTACGTGCTCTATTCCGTGTAATAAATGTCACGGATCGGCCAATGAAATGTGCTGCTGTATTTCCCTTCTAAATTTTGCAAAGAAAATGGCTGCCGAAACAATATCCAATGTTTGACGCTGCTAAAGCAATCGGCGTGTCCATATTGTACGTCGTCGCCGTTTTCTAGCAGCTATAAGTAGTTCAGCCGATGCTATGACTACGCCTTCTGTCAAAATTAGAAGCTCAGGTTCAGAATCATCGTCATCGTCGGTTTTGTTAGGAGAAAAGTAATCGGAGTGTGAAGGACAGCACGCAGCCATTATGGAAACTACAGTATGTCACGTGACAACATTCGCAGCGCAGATATTCTGCCGTGTGTATTCAAGTCTAAACACTCGCTGAATCGAGATTCACCGCGGTGAAATTTGTCAGATATAAATATGCGAGTGTAAACGGCCTATAATTCAATTTATTCGTAAACAAGCTTTCGCATATGAAATATGCTTCTTCAGGCTTATCGAATGAAATTGATCAACATGTGGGAGTGAAAGAAATTTATACCAAATTTCCAGACAAAACTGAGTCACATGGGATTGTTGAGATAACATGAGAT
>WURV02145137.1:0-38809 GCA_011762755.2 Epimenia babai
CCCGGTGCGGACCCGCATGCCGGGTGGTGTGGCAGGGGAGCCCCAGTCAATTACTGGGGACCCCTATGCCGATTCTTGAGAGGCCAGCTCTTTTGAACGAGGTTCACGACCCAGCCAGGAAGTGCCCCTTTGGGGTCGAGCGAAACGGAGACATCGACGATCGTCTTGTTGCCAGCACGTTTGAGAACGTAATAGACCAATTCCCCCCGCACGCCGACGGTCTTTGGTGCTTTTGCGTGCGTGACGGATTTGATGTCGAGAATGGCCGTGTTCTTGTCCTTACTGTACGCCCGAGCTCGATAGACAAAGTCGCGGTCTGAGATGACGGGCGGCGAACCGAAGTGCTGATAGACGACGAAGTCGTACTTGCTCTTTCTTTCGAGAATGACGCTTTTTTTGAGCCGATCGACCCAGTCTGTCCGATGGTCGTTGTCGGCCAGCACCCAGATCACTTTCTCCATCGGAGCGTCGACGAGACCCACTCCGCGGAATTCGTGGAGCTTCGAGGAGACATCCTTCTTAAAGACTTTGATGCCGTGGGAGTCTTTAATTTCCTTCCATCCGGCTGCCCATGATTCGCGCGCACAAGTGAGTAGAGCTCCGGATGATGCGGCGGTCAGCGCGCCGAGGAGCAAGGTGCGATTCATCACGCGGCGGGAAAAGCGAGGAGAAGATGAAGAACTGCTGCTCATGAAGTAGGCCATACCGGAGTCACTTTCGGGTCGCCACGACAACCCGTCTCTGAGGATACCGCCTGTCCTCAGCAGAAATTCCCTTCCGCTGGGCGGGATGCTCGAAGAGGAGAGGGGTCAGTGAATTAAGTTGTTAAGACAACTTGACATATAGACAAAGCTGGACCAAATGAGGTTGATGAGAGCTCTCAATGCGGATTCTGCTCTACCGCTTTATGCGCAGTTAGCGGATCAGCTCCTCAGGGAGATCCGATCCGGAGCGTTGCCGGTTGGTGCCAAGATCCCGTCCGAAAATGAGTTCGCGGAACGGTTCGGTATCGGTCGCCCGACGGTACGGCAAGCGACGGAAGTTCTCATGAGGCGCGGCTATCTGACGCGCAAGCGGGGCTCAGGGACCTTTGTGGCCGATCGAGAAAAGCAGGTGGGGCTCTTCTCCTTGGGTGGCACGTTGGAGTCATTTTCAGAGCAAGGAGTGGAGCTCGAGACTCAGATTGTGGCTCAGCCGCAGCTAGTGATCGAGCAGCCTTGCGTCGCCAATCCTTTGTCTGGGAGATCAACCTATCGCGTTCGTCGTCTGGGTTCGGTGGAGACGGAGCCGGTCTTGTTGGAGACGTTCTGGTTCGATCAGGAGATGTTTCCTGGTTTCGATCAGATGAACTTGGAAGGGCGCTCTCTTTCAGAAGTGGTGACGGACCATTATCGAATGGAGGTGACCTCGGCCGACCAAACCTTCAGCGTTGCGTTTCCGTCGAGCGAAGAAGCGCAGCTTCTCGGAGTGGATCCGGGGGAGCCAGTCCTTCACGTTGGCCGACTTTTGCATTTTCGATCGGCGAGAGACGCCGTGTTTGTGGAGATGGATTGCCGAAGCGATCGCTTCACTTTTTCCCAAAGGATTTCCAGCGAGGGTCCGCTGATCGTGGGTGCTCGTTCAGAGAGAAAATCATGAAGAATCGAGGCTACTACGGCCAGTTTGGGGGTGCTTACATTCCCGAAATCTTGGTGGCGACGTTTGATGAATTGGAGGCGGCGTTTGAGAGCGCGAAGGCCGACCCAGACTTTTGGAAGGAGTACGAGCAGCTCATGGGCTCCTATTCCTGTCGCCCGACCCCGCTGACTTTTGCTGAGAACCTCACCAAGAAGTTTGGCGGTGCTCAGATCTACATCAAGCGGGAGGACCTGAACCATACAGGTGCGCACAAAGCGAACAACGTGATGGGTCAGGGATTGCTCGTGAAACGCATGGGCAAGTCGCGCGTCATTGCCGAAACAGGCGCTGGGCAGCACGGTGTGGCGACGGCGACGATGGCAGCGCGCTTGGGGCTCGATTGCACCATCTACATGGGTGCCGTCGACGTAGCGCGTCAACGCCCCAACGTTTTTTGGATGGAACAATTAGGCGCGAAGGTAGTTCCTGTGGAAGAAGGCAGTCGCACCTTGAAGGATGCGATCAATGAAGCCTTTCGCGATTGGGTGACCAACATGGATACGACCCACTACTGCCTAGGAACCGCTTGTGGCCCCCATCCCTTTCCGGAGATGGTGACTTACTTCCAATCGATCATCGGACAAGAGGCCCGTGAGCAGGTGTTGGCGATCACAGGTCAGTTGCCTCGGCGGGTTTATGCTTGCGTCGGTGGTGGCTCGAACGCCATGGGTGTGTTTTCTGGGTTCCTTGCTGATTCTGAAGTCGAGCTCGTGGGCGTCGAAGGGGGTGGGCATGGAGAAGGAGTGGGAAACCACGCGGCGCGCCTCGGACTTCAAGATGCGACAATCGGCGTTGCTCAAGGGTACAAGACTTACTTCCTGCAAAGCCGAGAGGGGCAAATGCAAGACACACACAGCGTCGCTGCTGGGCTTGACTATGTGGGCGTTTCTCCCATCTTGGCCGATCTACATGACAAAGGTCGAGTGCGCTTCGAGGCGGCGACCGACGAGGCGGTCGTCGAGGCGCTCAAGACGACTGTGCGCCATGAAGGCCTCATCCCTGCCTTGGAGTCGTCCCACGCCTTCGCTCAGGCCTACAAAGAAGCATCTGAACTTTCTTCCGACGACGTGATCCTGATCAATCAGTCGGGGCGCGGGGACAAGGACATCTTCACCGTTGCGGATGCGATTGGTGACGACCAATGGGAACAGTTCATTCAGGACAAAGCGAAGCAATACGCGGAGAAGAATCGTGCTTGAAAGCTACATTCGCGAAAGGAAGAAGGAGAAGGACATTCTCCTGATGACTCATATTGTCCTCGGTTATCCGAGCTTCGAGGAGTCGGAACGCATCGTTGACGCGATGGTCGAAGCAGGTGTTGATCTCATCGAGCTTCAGATCCCGTTTTCCGAACCGATGGCGGACGGACCGGTGATTTTACATGCCAATCAAAAAGCGCTCGCCGCAGGATCGACTGTGGAGAAGTGCTTTGAAGTCGCTGCTCGTCTTGCGCAGAAGCATCCTCAGGTGCCGCTGCTCTTCATGAGCTATTACAACATCGCCTTCTTGCTGGGACCTGAGCGCTTCACGACCAAGACCAAAGAGGCGGGTCTTCGTGGGGCGATCATTCCTGATCTTCCTCACGAAGAAGGTGACCCATTCTTCGAGCAAATGCGGAAGGGTGAGCTAGAACCGATCTTTCTTTTCTCTCCGAACACGAGCGACCAACGGATGAAGGAGATCGCGGAACGCGCTTCGGGGTTCGTCTACTGTATCGCTCGTAAAGGAGTGACTGGTGCGAAGACGAACTTCGATGCTCTTGATGAGTATCTTGAGCGCTGTCGCGCGGCGACGAGTCTGCCGTTGGCGCTTGGTTTTGGCGTCAAGGACGCCGAAGACGTTCGTGGATTGGTGGGGAAGGTTGATATCGCGGTGGTTGGTTCGCAGACGATCAAGGTGATTGATCGCGAGGGGGTAGATGCGGTGGGGGCGTTTGTTGCGGGGTTACGGTAGGAGTCACTTGTCGTGGTCTACCTAACTGCATACTCTCCGCCTTAGCTGATTGCGGCACGACTTCTGCGAGTGAAAAGAGTTTCGACGGTGAAATCAGTCAACACGTCTCAGGACGGAGCGGAAGAGAAGTCCCGAGTTGGTTGGGTACATCAGTGGGCGCCACTTTTGCTTGGGTTCGTCCTCGCACTGCTCATATTGACTGGTATGGCGCGCGAGCGCATCGCGTACGATGAGGCTGCCCTCGATGAAGAAACATCTGTGCACTACGCCGAACTCAACGGTTATCTCATCAACGGCTCTACGCCGGACACGTTTGCTAGCTGTAGGGATGGATGGAGGATTCGTGGAAGTCGCCCCCTTGTCCTCTTGCTCGGGAATTCCCAGCTCCACTCAATCAACCAGATGAATCCTGGCGATGTGACCACCAGCGCTATTTTGCAGGAACGACTCTACAAGCAAGGCCATTCGGATCTCATTACACTCAGTCTCCCGAATGCGAGCCTGCAGGAGCACTTGGTGCTGTTCGAGTCGTTCTCATCTGAGGCACCGGTGAAGGTACTCGTTCTATCGCTTGTTATGGACGACCTGAGGGAGACTGGCATCCGAGGCGAGCTTGCCGAGGCGATGCGAGCAAAAGGGACCCGAAATGGATTGAAGCGGTCAGCAGTGGGAGCTGAAATCTTTGAGAGATTTCTCGCAACTCAAACGATTGAACCAAGTGAGGGTGGCCCAACAACCTTACAGGACCGTTCAGAGCAGGCTTTGAATACCTGGCTTGAAGAGCGTTCCACAATTTGGCAGGTGCGTGGTGACCTGCGTTCCGACTTACTCTTTAAGCTTTACTACACAAGAAATGCAGTGTTTGGCATCCGGGCGCAGGACGCTCGCCCGATGATCCCAAGTCGCCGCTTGCTCAATATGCGGGCCTACGAGGAGATGCTTCGGAGTGCCAGTGAGGCTGGGATCGATACGATTTCCTACATCGTTCCAATCCGCGACGATGCACCGATTCCATACATTGATGTTGAGTATGAGGCTTTCAAGAAGGAGGCGGCTGAAGTGGCCGCACGCTATGGATCGAGGTTTCTCAATCTCGAAGGCCTTGTGCCCGGCAAGTATTGGGGATCCAAAGCCTCTACTGATGGCAGTCAAGAGGTCGAACTAGATTTCATGCACTTCCGAGCCGAAGGCCACGGGCTACTAGCCGATGAGCTCTATCAGAGCGTTGCGGAAATTGTGAGGCAGTAGCGGTGGTTTTCAACTCGCTTACTTACGTTCTTTTTCTGGTCGTTGTCGTAGTATTCTACTGGGTCTTACCGCGGCGTCCTCGCCTCTGGGTTCTCCTTTTCGCTAGCATCATCTTCTACGGATTTTGGCGATGGGAGTTCGTCCCGCTCATGCTGTTTTCGACGGTTGCTGACTACTTCATCGGGCTTCGGCTAGAGCAAGTCGAAAGCTCCCGGCAGCGGAAGAGCTTGGTCGCGGCGAGTTTAGTCATCAACTTGGGGCTCCTGGCCTACTTCAAATATCTCCTCTTTTTCACAACTAATGTAGTCTCGATCCTCCAGCTTGTCGGGCTTCAGGTGGAGCCACCAACTTGGAACACTGTGCTTCCGCTCGGGATCAGCTTTTACACCTTTCAAACCCTTAGCTACACGATCGATGTTTATCGTCGGCACCGCAGGGCCGAGCGCGACTTTGTACTCTACGGATGCTTTGTCACCTTCTTCCCTCAACTCGTGGCTGGTCCGATTCTGCGGGCGAGTGATGTGATCGAGCAGATCTCGAAACGAGTTAAATTCCAGAGTGCGTTTCTATCCGATGGCATTCGGCGAGTGAGCTACGGTTTGTTCTTGAAGGTCGTCCTCTCTGATAACATCGCTCCGTTGGTGGATGACGGCTTTGCCCAGAAGCCTTCGATGCTTTTCGCCCTTGACGTCTGGACTTTGGCGTTTCTCTTCGGATTCCAAATCTACTTCGACTTTAGCGCCTATTCGCATATCGCGATTGGGTCAGCGAAGATGATGGGGATAAGACTGCCTGAGAACTTCAACTTCCCCTACGGGTCCACGTCGCCTCGTGAATTTTGGACGCGATGGCACATCAGTCTTTCGAGTTGGATTCGGGACTACCTCTACTTGCCGCTCTGTGGGGTGACGGTACGGGCACCGTACGAGGTCACGCGGCAAGCTGGTGATGGGTCCGAACACAGACCTTCGGAGTTGAGACGTACATTCGCTCTGTTTGCCACTTGGGCGATAATGGGATTCTGGCACGGAGCCGCATGGGCTTTCGTTTTCTGGGGCTTACTCCATGCGACGTTTGTTTGGATCCATCGCCGACTCGTCAATCAGAAGTTGAGCGACTTTCCCGGTAAGAGCCTGGTTGGCTGGGGGTTGAGTCTGTCCGGGGCGATGTTGGCCTGGATCGCTTTTCGACTTGAGCACTGCCCTAGAACTCTACCAAGTCATCGCGGTGCCTGAGAACTATCTCAAACTTGGCCTCCGGGAAAACACCTATCTGGTAGCAGCAGTCTTACTCACTGTTGTGCTCGGCGCGCAGGCCTGGTGGAAATGGGGAGCTCCTGTGGTTAGAGGGCAAGCTTGGGTGAATACGCTGCTAGAAGTACCTGTGATGACCGTTGTCCTGGTGTGCATCCTTCCCTTTCTGAGGCCGGTGGTGCAATTCATCTATTTTCAGTTCTAGAATGCGAAGCTAGCGATCGGCATATTTGTTGCGCCGCTTGATTTCGTGAGGAGAAACCAGTTCAGTGAAGCGTGCTTTGATCACAGGGATCACAGGTCAGGATGGGTCCTACTTAGCCGAACTCCTACTAACCAAGGGGTACGAGGTACATGGTCTGATTCGTCGTTCCTCGACTTTCAACACCGAGCGCCTTGAGCATCTCTATCAAGATCCCCATAGCGACGGTGTCCGGTTGAAGCTGGCCTACGGGGATCTGAGCGATTCATCGAGTATTGAACGACTCATTGGGGAAGTGCGCCCTGATGAAGTCTACAACTTAGGGGCGCAGAGCCATGTTCGCGTCAGCTTTGATATTCCCGAGTACACTGCTGACATCACAGGCAACGGGACCGTGCGGGTGTTGGAGGCAATTCGTCGGACGGGGATCCCGGCGAAATTCTATCAGGCAAGTAGTAGTGAGCTTTACGGGAGAGTGGTCGAGACCCCACAAAAGGAAACGACACCGTTCCACCCTCGAAGTCCATACGCGGCGGCAAAGGCGTACTCATTTTATATTACGCAAAATTACCGCGAGGCTTACGGCATGTTCGCGGTCAACGGGATTCTCTTCAATCATGAGAGTCCACGCCGAGGGGAGACGTTCGTTACTCGCAAGATCACCCGTGCTGCAACACGGATTAAGCTGGGGCTTCAAAGAGAGCTCTTCCTGGGTAACCTCGATTCGAAACGTGACTGGGGGTTTGCTGGTGATTACGTTGAGGGCATGTGGAGGATGCTTCAAGCGGAGAAACCGGACGACTTCGTCTTGGCAACTGGGGAGACCTTTAGTGTTCGTCAGTTTCTCAAGGAAGCGTTCAGCTGTCTTGATCTAGATTTCAAGGAATTTGTTAAGCACGACCCACGATACGATAGGCCCGCAGAGGTTGACCTTCTCCTTGGTGACGCGTCCAAGGCTCAACGGGAGCTTGGTTGGGAGCCGACGGTGAGCTTTCAGGAACTTGTGAAGATGATGGTTGATGCGGATCTCAAGATCGCTCAGAAGGAGTTGACACTTAAGGAGGCCGGATTTCAGCCCTGAGGCTCGGGGTGAAGTTGAAGGTTGGGCTTGTGCCCTATCGATTGTGCCTGGCGATGACGGCGAGTCTCTTGATCCCAATATCGCGTTATGCGACGGTTTTTTACGCCTGAGTGAGCGTCTCACTTTGGGGAGAAGAAAGAGTTGAGCAATTTTGCCCTTATTGGGGCTGCGGGATTCGTAGCTCCGAGGCACCTTCAGGCGGTCCACGAAGTCGGCGGGTGTCTTCTAGCCGCGGTCGATCGGTCCGATTCAGTTGGCGTTCTCGATCGGCATTTTCCCCAAGCTAACTTCTTTACCGAGATTGAGCGTTTTGACCGGTATCTTGAGAAACAGCGACGGCAGGGTCCGCAAGTAGATTACGTATCTATTTGTTCCCCGAACTATTTGCATGATGCACATGTGCGTCTGGCGTTGCGTACGCAAGCGCACGCGATCTGTGAGAAGCCACTCGTTCTCAATCCGTGGAACATCGACGGTCTTGCCGAGATTGAAAAAGAGTCAGGGAAGCGGGTCCACACGATTCTCCAACTTCGGCTGCACCCGACAATCATCTCGCTCAGGAAGAAGATTGCTGAGAGTGATCCCTCGGAGAAGTTCGATGTTGATCTTACCTACATCACTTCCCGAGGCAGTTGGTATTTTACGTCCTGGAAGGGCGATCTGGAGAAATCCGGAGGGATAGCCACAAACATCGGAGTGCACTTCTTCGACATGCTGCATTTCATATTCGGAAAACTGCAGGGTGTTCAGGTGCACCATGCGAGCGAGAGGACGATGGCAGGCTTTCTTGAGTATGAGAGAGCGCGAGTTCGTTGGTTTCTTTCGGTCGACGCTGAGTCGCTTCCCGACTCAGCGCGGGAGCAAGGAGTGCCCACGTTCCGAAGCATCACTGTCGACGACAATGAGCTGGAGTTTTCAGGAGGCTTCACAGATTTGCACAACGAAAGTTATCGTCAGATCCTGTTAGGGAATGGTTTTGGTCTTGAGGACAATCGCTGCGCAATAGAGACTGTTTCGACGATTCGAGGGCTGGAGCCGTTGGGAAATGTTGGTGATTACCACCCGTTCTTAAAGAGGTTGAAAGCCTGACGTTTAAGCTCAAATCAGGAAGAGGCTGAGGGCATGCCGGTGCTAAAACTATCCACGGTCGTTGGAGCGCGACCACAATTCGTCAAGGCAGGTGCGGCGAGTCGCGTGTTTCGTGGCAGAAGACTCGCGGGCGAATGCTCGATCGAGGAAAGAATCATTCACACGGGCCAACACTACGATCACAACATGTCGGGATCGTTCTTTGAGGAATTGGAGATCCCCAAACCTAGTGTGAATTTGGAAGTGGGATCTGGCGCTCACGGCAAACAGACTGGCGAGATGCTGGCTCGTCTCGAGGAGGAGCTTATTCGAGAACGGCCTGACGTAGTGATGGTCTATGGCGATACGAACTCAACGCTCGCCGGGGCCTTGGCAGCGGTCAAGTTGCACATTCCGGTGGCCCATGTTGAAGCGGGGCTTCGGAGCTTCAATCGACGCATGCCGGAGGAGGTGAATCGAGTTGTCACCGATCAACTCTCTGAGCTTCTCCTCTGTCCTACACCAGCTTCAGTTCAGAATCTGAAGAACGAAGGTGTAACTGCCGGAGTTCATGAGGTGGGGGACGTGATGTTGGATGCTTTCGTTTTTAGTTCAGGTTTGGCGGAGCAAAGCTCCCAGATCCTTCGGCGCTTGGGCGTTAGTGCGGATCAGTTCTGTCTGCTCACGGTCCATCGTGCGGAAAATACTGACGACCCGAAGGGGTTAGCACAGATTATGGCTGCGATGCGCGAAGTAGGCCGTGTTTCTGGTCCTATTATCTTTCCTGCTCATCCACGTTCCCGTTCCAGAGTGATCCAAGAACTTGGGGGCGAAAATGTTGACGGGGTGCGCGTCATTGATCCGGTTCCTTACCTCGACATGTTGGCTCTTGAGCGTGGGGCTCGGGCCATTTTTACCGACTCAGGCGGCGTTCAAAAAGAAGCTCGCTGGTCTGGAGTGCCTTGCGTCACCCTGAGGGATGAAACTGAATGGGTTGAGACCGTCCAGTCGGGTGACAACCAACTCGTTGGTGTCGAGCCGGAAAGAATCAAAGAAGCTGCCAGGTGGGCTCTTGGGCGTGGTCGACGGAACGCGCTCGCCGATTGTGATGCAACAGCGTCGAGTCAGATTGCGGACATCCTTTTGAGGACGTTCTCATGATCGTGGTGGTTAACTATGGGATGGGAAACATCGGATCCATCGTAAACATGCTGAAGAAGGTTCGCTCGGCACCCAGAGTTGCTGAGAGTGGGGATCAACTCACCGGAGCAACCGCCGTAATCTTGCCTGGTGTTGGGGCATTCGATCACGGGATGCAGAATTTGAGGTCACGCGGGTTTGTTGAGCCCTTGAGCCACCTGGTGCAGGAGTGTGGGGTACCGGTGCTAGGGATCTGCTTAGGGATGCAGCTCCTGACTCATGGGAGCGAGGAGGGCGATCTGCCGGGGCTCGGCTGGGTGACAGGTAAGTGCGAGAGGTTCCGGTTTGATGCTTCTGCTGGCAAACGCATTCCACACATGGGTTGGAATCACGTCCGAGTTGCAAAGGAATCCAAGCTTTTCCCCGACGCAGAAGCGGAGCAACGTTTCTACTTCGTTCATTCCTATCGCCTAGTCGGCGCCGATCCAGATGATATTTTGGCGGTTTCGGAATATGGTGACGAGTTTCCGTCCGCGTTTGAGCGGAAGAACGTTGCCGGTATGCAGTTTCATCCAGAAAAAAGTCATCGATTTGGTTTGCAGCTCTTTGAACGATTCGTTTCTCAGGTGACGTAATGCTGGCGACGCGTGTGATTCCCTGTTTGCTTCTTGAAGGGGACGGTCTCGTGAAGACGGTTAAGTTCAGGAAACCCACCTACGTTGGAGACCCGATCAACACGCTCAAGATCTTCAATGAGAAAGAAGTCGACGAACTCGTCTTCCTCGACATCACAGCCACCATCGAGAAACGGCAACCTAACTTTAGCAAGATTGAAGAGATAGCGAGCGAATGCTTCATGCCGATCGCGTACGGGGGAGGCGTTCGTGACTTGGACACAATGGGGCGCCTTTTTGAGCTTGGTGTCGAGAAAGTGGTTCTGAATGCCGCCGCCGCGGAAGAACCTGATCTGATTACACGGGCGGCCGAGCGATTTGGCAGTCAAAGTGTCGTAGTTGCGATCGACGTCAAACGGAGCCTCCTTGGAAAAGAGCACGTAGTTGTTAGACGTGGACGAAACCGTATTTCGGCCGATCCAGTGGGGTATGCTGGGAAAGTTGAGCGGTTGGGTGCTGGCGAGATCTTGCTCACCGCGGTGGACCGTGAGGGTACGCTAGGTGGGTTTGATCTTTCACTCGTTGAAAGAGTGGCACGAGAGGTGAAGGTCCCAGTTGTTGCCCACGGTGGAGCTCGCTCCCTCAGTGATCTCCAAAGCGCCGTTCGCTCTGGGGCATCGGCAGTGGCTGCCGGGAGCCTTTTCGTTTTTCATGGGAAACACCGCGGTGTACTGATTAACTATCCGAGCCGACTAGCCTTGGACGAGGCGTTTGCTTTCTTAGATGCTGGCTAGCGCCTACACCCTGTGAACTGAGAGCATGTTCATGGCAGATACCTCCTATCGAATTTGTAAGCGTTGCGTAATGGACACGTCAGACCGTGAGATACGGTTTGATGTCGAGGGCAACTGCCATCACTGCGCGACAATGGGTCGACTACTTGAAGGACTTCCCCGGGGAAAAGAGCGGAGCCGTAAGCTTGAGCAGCAAGTTGAGCGGATGCGCAAGGACGGGCGGGGGAAGGACTACGACTGCCTCATGGGCGTCAGTGGCGGCGTCGATAGCACGTACGTGGCCTATCTGCTCAAGCAGTATGGTCTCCGTCCTTTGGCGATCCATCTGGACAACGGCTGGAACTCTGAGTTGGCGGTGGGGAACATTAAGAAGGTCCTCGACAAGTGCGGAGTTGACTTGGTGACACATGTGATCGACTGGGAGGAGTTCAAAGACCTTCAGCTTTCTTTTTTGAAAGCTTCCATTCCGGGAATGGAGATCCCAACTGATCACGCAATTGTGGCTACACTATTCGCAGCGTCCCAGAAGTATCGGATCCGCTATTTCATTTCGGGCTCGAACGTGGCCACCGAAGGCGTGATGCCTCCAGCTTGGTCCGAAGCTCGGGGCCAACATGATTGGCTTCTCATCAAGAACGTACACAAACGATTTGGCTCAAAGAAGCTCCGGACGTTCCCGCACCTCGCTCGTTGGCAGCGATTTTATCACAAGCTGGCATTACGCCAGTTCACATTCAACGTTCTTGACTACGTTGGGTATGAGAAGAACAACGCGATCAAGCTCCTTCAGGATGAGTTTGACTGGGTATATTACGGCGGGAAGCACTACGAGTCTATCTACACCCGATTCACTCAAGGTTACATTCAGCCCAAGAAGTTCCGCTTTGACAAACGTCGCGCTCATCTGTCCGCACTTGTGGTGAGTGGTGAAATAACTCGTGATGCTGCGTTAGAGGAACTCAGCAAGTCGCCCTATCCAAATTCGAAGCTCCTCAACGAGGATTTGGAGATCTTCAAAAAGAAACTGGCGCTTTCCGACAGCGACTTTGACGAGATCATGGCCGCACCGGCGAAGACCTATCTTGACTATCCTGGCTATACGAATTCTGGGTTTCACCAGATGGTTTACGGTCGAGCCCTCCAAGTTCACTTTGCGCTCAAGGCGCGCGGTTATTACGGTAGGCAGGACTAGCCAGCTTGCTTCAGCGACGTCGATAGAGACCACCGATCCATCGGTGAGTCTTCTTCTGCATGAGAAGTTTCACTGCGCTGCCGAAGAAGGACTTTTTGCCGCTAGAAAACCCTGAGCCCCCAAGGGTCTTTTGCTCGTCCCGGTAGCCGCAAGCGGGGCAAACGGCGAAGCCTGGATAGACGGCGTCAAACCCTCGTACAAACTTGTGGAAGGAGTATCTCCCTACGTCGACCAATTTCGCCAGAGGGTCGTGCATGACTCGGCGGGGGAGGACGTAAAATATATTCTCACAGGTGAAGCCGTGGGAGTTGAATAGCGTTTGCATCGTGGCTTGGTTGAAGCTTCTGACGTGATAGTCCGCATTGAACTGGCAGGTACATTTGGGGCAAGTGACGCGCCCCACGGAGAGATCTTGAGCGAACGGTACGGTGATCAGAATATAGTCCTTCGCGATTCGAGAAAGCTCTGACAAAGCTCCGAAGTAGATCTTCTGCGGCAGATGTTCGAGCACCTCTTGACTGGAGACCAGATCGAATTCGAGGTCGTCGAAAGGCATCGAATCAATACTGGCTTGTACCTTTTCTACTCGAACGTGTTGTAGGGCGGCAGAACTTCGCTCGGCGCCGCAGAGGCGCTGTATTTGTGGTGCATTCTTCATGAGGTGATGAAGAAATAGTCCGTTGCCGCAGCCAGCATCGAGTAGCGAGACGACGCTGGCGGGAATCTGTGAGGTGATATCTGGCAATCGCGCGACATCATCCTTTGAGAACCAATTTTCGTCCCAGATATCTGCGATTTCATATGCCTGTTCTTCAGGCGTGAGTTGCTTTCTCGCTTTGGAGCTTGAGTTGCTCATTGCGTCTATGAAAGCACCAATAATTGCAGAGAACCACCCAGGACGATCGCCGTCAGAATGAGACCTGCGGTCTGAAGGAGAATGGTTTGCAGCGCAATCGAGCGCTGCTTCAAGGCCATGACTGAAAGTAGAAGCCAGACTGTCACCATGGCCACGCCGTGGAAGTAGATGGTCAAGAGAAATGGGGTTCCGAGCACTGATGGGATGATGAGGGAACCCAAGCGCACAAACAGCAAGATCACGCTGAAGGCTAGGAATCGTTCTTGGCTCGAATCCACCCAGAAGATAGAGGAGAGGGGCGACGACGCGAACTGTAGCAGGTAGGCTGGAGCCAGGCATTGTGCGACCACTCCAGCGATTCGCCATCGCTCTCCAAACACAAAAGCGAAAAAATCGTCGCCAAGCATGACGACCGCTGTGATGGGTATGATTCCGACAAGGAGGCTGCTGAGAAACATGCGATGCATCAGGCGACCTGCACGTTCGGGATCGCTGTGGCTGTCGCTCGCATGTTGGTAGAACACTCGACCCATCGCGGTTCCTAGGAAGTGCATCGGCAGTGCCAAAATTCGCTGCGCTACTAGGACGGCCCCCGTGGCCGCGTCGAAGAACAAGTAAGCGATGACGAGGGGGATTGCTTGGAGTGAGCCGGACGTCGCTAAGTCAGCCCAGGTATCAAAAATGGGGAATTTTTTATGGATTTTGGCTACCGCGATCAGTTCGCTCAGCTTGTGCCGAAATGCGAATGGAAAGAAGCTGGCTTGACCGCTTTCGCGATTCCGTTTCAAGCCCCAAGCGATCGCGGTCCATTGACCCAGCTGTCCGAGAAGGAACCCTCCAACAAGGACAAACCATGAGCCCGTTAGATAACCGATACCGACATTGAATGAGGTGCTCAGAACGGACTGGGTGATACCGCCGATTGCGATGAGCTTGTATTGCTTGGTCCGGTTGGCTTCCCCTGCGAAGATGGCGCCCCAGGCAGCGAAGAGGACGGCAACAGGCAGAAGGAATGTGACCCAACCCAGCTTGCTGGGCTGGGTCAAGTAAGCGTGTGTCTCGGAAATCGCTGCTCCGAGAAAGGTGAGTCCAGTTGCTGCGAGTGATACCCGAAGGCAAAGATCAGAAAGCTTTGAAAGCTCCCTATCATCTTCTGATTTGACGAGGGCGTAGTGGTAACGGAGGGTGGAGAAGACGGCGAGAACACCAATCACTCCCATGAACGCACCCAGCTTCCCGAAGTCTTTCGGCGAGAAAAGTCTTGTCAGAATTGGGCTTGCCACGAGAAGCAAGAGCTGTGACAGAGCGGTTCCAGCTGAAAGTGTGCTAACCTGCGTAAAGAATTCGCCTGGCGAGCGCGCTAGTTGTAGCAACCTCCGAGTCAAGGACGACATTCGCTGATCCACTTGCGTAGTCCTTTGCCAGAACCCCTTTGGCAGGGTAGTCAAGGCCTTAGGTGGCGACAACTCAAGAGCTTCGAAAGATTGCGTTTCTGACGCACGGATGGACGGGCATTACATCAGCCTTGCGGTATGGGGAAGCGCCAGCAGGCACCGCGTCGGTCTTTAAACTGTGGGAGCGGTGTCGATCCTCGGGGATGGAGGTTCACGTCTTCATTGTCGCGCCGAATGATGGTGTTGGTCCAACCAACTTTGTTGCTTTGGGTGGAGTCCATTTCCACTGGGTTGAGCACAGTTCAGACCGACCTATTCGAGCGCTTACAAAGATGAACCTAAGAGGTTTGGCCTATCCACTGAAGTTTGTCGACTGGGTGCGGTTACTCGCGGCTTGCCGCAGGTACGCACCTGACGCGGATCTCTACTATTCGATGCGTTACGGTTTGGGGATTCCAGCACTACTCCTGGCTCGCCTGAACCGGCGCCCAGTCGTTGTGCGCTACTATGGATCCTGGCTGTACAATCAGATGACCTCAGGTCAGATACGGCAGTGGCTGGCTGCACTCCCTCAGATCGCAACAATGAAGGCGCCTTTTGATCTCATGATCATGACCAACGATGGAACTCGCGGGGACTGGGTATTTTCCAGGCTAGGCGTGCCCGAGAGTAAGACTCGCTTTTGGGTGAACGGCATCCGTCCGGACATGAATCTTCCCGAGTTCGATCAGGGTGCTGGCAAAGTAGAGATGGGTCATGGGCTTGAGCCAGGAGACTTCGTCATGCTTTGTGTCGGGCGCCTCACCGCCTGGAAGCGACAGGATATTTTGATCCGTGCGATGCCTCGTCTGATAGAGGAGAACCCGCGAGTGAAGCTGGTGTTTGTTGGAACAGGGGAGCAGGAAGCTGAGTACCAAAGCCTGGCTCAAGATTTAGGTGTCGAAGATTCAGTGATCTTCTACGGTCGAGTAGCGAACGAAGAGTTACCTCGGTACCTCAATAGTTGTGATGTCTACTTTCAGGTGAACGATAGCTCGAATGTATCGACGACGCTGATTGAAGCACTATCGGCTGGATGCTGCTGTGTGGTGAGAAACGAGGGCGCCATGGATGCGATCGTGGACGAGACGACGGTCGTGCTCCTCCAGTCGGACAGCGAAGACGAATTGGCGAACGCTGTGCTTAATTTGATGAGAGAGCCTGAACGAAGGCGCGAGCTCAAGGACCGTGCTCTTGCTGATTCCAGGGTACGGTTTCAAACTTGGGACGAACGACTGGACCAGGAAATCGCAGAGCTGCGGGCTCTTGTTCACTAGTGACCGTTGGCTCGTGCGTAAGCGGCTCGAATAGTGTTCGCTGCACCATTGACCATCGATTCCATGCTGTGACTTCCCCGTCCGGTAACTTGCGCAAGGGCGTTCTTGCCAAGTTCGCGGGTGCGTGTCGGAGAGTCCCACAGCTCCAGGAGTTTAGTTGTGAGGTCGGCTTGGTCGTCGTCTTTGTATGTCAGACCGTTGTGCCCATTCTTCAAGACGCAGAACTCCGGCCCGTGGCGGTCTGGATCCTTGCTGGTAAGTACTGGGAGTTCGTGGTTGAACGCGTGCATCATCGATAGACCAATGTCTCTTGGATGAACTAGAGCTATGGCCTCGGCGAGCCAGGGGTAAAGCTGCCTTTCGCCATAAATCGCTCCGGCCAGAGTGACCGAAGAATCTAGATTCAGCGTGTCGCGCAGGACCTCTATGTTGCGACGCTCCGGGCCGTCCCCGATCAACACAAGGCGGGCACTAGGGCGTTTCTTGACGACTTCCGAAAATGCTACGAGTAGAAAGTCGATGCCCTTACCCTGGACTAGACGCGCCAGGTAGACGAAGTAGGGCCCGGGGGGTATCGAATCTCGGGCGCGCGCATCGCGGAGCCGATGTGGATTTGCTTGGAAGTACTCCTGAGCTTCTCGGATCTGACTGCCGTCCAACGCATTGGGCGCAAAGAACGAATTTGCGTTGGGAATACCTTGGCTCACGACTCGATCACGACTCACCTTACTGTACGTCATAATGACGCTAGCGAGCCGCCCGGCGGCGATCCTAATGCGCAGTCGAACCGCAGACTCCTGCTTCGAGTATCCGTGTCCCCACGCGACGGTGCCGATTCCTTTGAGCTTTGCAAGCAGGAGGGTTGGGAACAGTTCTATATACCGAGTGTTCCACGGGACGACCAACACGTCGAAGTTCCCCGTTCGGGCTCCTTCGAGGAGCCCAGGTAATGAGAAAAGGCCTTTAATCCTTCGCTCTGGTCGGTGTTCGGTCTTGACCCTGTTGGTCTGAGTGGGTGGGACGTCGGTCGCCCCGCTTTCGTCGCTCCAGACAGTTAGGTCAATGTCGGGTTCAGCCCCGAGCGCGGCGAAGAATGGTTCCCGATACGCCGGCAGGACTCCTTGAATGATGAGGACTTTGATCATCGCTCGCCCGGTCTCAAACACGCACGCTGTCTTGGTTCTCCAAGTACCACTTGTACGTTTGACTGATCCCGTCCCTGAGAGAGATCCTGGCACGCCACCCCATTTGGGAGAGCCGTGATACGTCGAGCAGTTTTCGCGGAGTCCCGTCAGGCTTCGTCTCATCGAGCTTGATTGTTCCGTTGAAGCCGACGAGTTCCGCGATGAGTTCTGCTAACCCAAGGATCGAAATATCTTTCCCCGATCCAATGTTGACTAGGTCTATCGACTTGTCGTGTTCCAAGAGGTGAATGCACGCGTTGGCCAGGTCATCGACGTGAAG
Organism: Epimenia babai; assembly: GCA_011762755.2. Taxonomy (NCBI): domain Eukaryota; kingdom Metazoa; phylum Mollusca; class Solenogastres; order Cavibelonia; family Epimeniidae; genus Epimenia; species Epimenia babai. The sequence continues at coordinate 17,253 of WURV02145137.1, forward strand.
GAATTCCCGAAGTGGTGTTCCCGAACCCCAGATAACTACGGTTCTCGAGCCTGTTATTTTTGCTTCGTGGAAGCGACGGATCATGGCTGGGAGAACATGGCTCTTGTTGAGATCGAAGTTGTCTCCTGGTCCGTACAAGTTTGTTGGCATCACTGACAGGTAGCGGGTGCCATGTTGGTGGTTGATTGCGTTGCAGAGTTCGATCCCAGCGATCTTGGCGATCGCGTAAGGCTGGTTGGTTTGCTCCAACCGACCCGTGAGCAAATATTCCTCCTTGATAGGTTGAGGGCAGTCGCGTGGATAGATGCAGCTTGAGCCGAGGAACAAGAGGCGCCGTATACCGACTTTCAAGGCTTCCAAGATGACGTTGTTTTGGATAAGCAAGTTGTCCGCGATGAAGTCAGCTCGGTAGGTGTTGTTGGCGAGAATCCCTCCCACTCGCGCGGCGGCAAGAATCACCACTTCCGGCGACTCGTCTCGCATAAACTGAGCCACCGCTTGTTGGTCGGTTAGATCAAGCTCGTTGTGTGTGCGAGAAACGAGATTGTCGTAGCCTCGGGAATTCAGTTCGCGGAGGATTGCTGATCCAGCCAGACCGCGATGGCCGGCCACATAGATTTTCGTAGAGTGATCCATGTTCCGTGTAGCCTACCATACGCCGTCACCCGAGCCGCGTTAAACCGCACTACTCGGGAGAGGGTGTTCTCAAACTTCGTTCAAGCGTTGGGTCTGTCGCGTTGTAATGGGCTGCGCGCTCTAGGTAGTGACGGGCGGCCGGAAAGAGCCCCGCTTTTCTCGCGGCGCGTGCCGCGTTGAGCCATAACTCCCCATTAGAAGTATGTCTGGCAGCCTTTGCGTAATGTGCCTGCGCGGATGCGTAATTGCCTTTCTCCGTAGCGAGGTCGCCCAACCACCGTTCCGCTGCCGAGCATCGTGAGATTTGGTTGCAAACCGCTGAAAGGTAAAGTCGCTCAACGCTTGCGCGCGCTTTGTCATCTAAGGCTTGTGCGAATTGGACCCCATCACGGAAACAAGGTGTGGGCGTGAGGCATTTGCCGCAATTCCTTTCCAGTAGTGAGACGGCTACTCCTACCTTTCGCTGAAGAACATGCACGTATGCCCGAAGTCGCGTGTTTTCGCAGCTTCCGGGATGAAACTCGTTCATCCATTCTGCTAGCTGATGAAACCTTTTTGTTGCTCGTGGTTCCCCTTGTGACCGTCGCGATTCATCGAAGAGTGCCTGAGCTATCAACCATCTTGACCGCACGCTGTGTGGTGAGCGGTGGAGTGCTTCCTCAAGAAATGGTCGCGCCTGCGCAGATCCTAGACCTTCCGGCATCAAAGTTGCGATTGCTTCAAGCGTCTTTGTTCCTGCCTGCCCCTCGGGGACCATCGCATGTAGTTGTTCGTAAGGAACCTTCCAGTCGAGTGCCCGCTGGACTGCCAACCAAACTTGGGGTGGCTCAAGCTCGATGGCATGTCGAAGGGAGAGAAGTGCTTGCCGATAGGCACGGCGATTTGCTAGCGCTTCGGCAGCAAGGAAATGTGCACGTGGACTCAGTGGGGCTCGCTTGAGAGCCTCCGCCGCCCATGGCAGCGCGTCGTGACCAGCTCGTAAGCTCAAGGACGCACCTATAATGAGTGGATACGGTTCGGCTGGCCGCTGTTGAACTTCCTGTTTCAAGCGTCCTTCCCAGCGCTTCCAGTCTGAGCCAGATATTTTTCCTAATTTTTGAGCATCTTCCCAAAGCTCCGAGCGGATGCTGTGAATGTCCGGTCCTAGTGCGGCGCGCAGCGAGGCGGTGGTGAGACATAGTAGTATGGCGACGAGGATCCAAACTCGGCTCATATGAGCCTTTTTCTGTTTTTTCCGGGAGCCTTCAAGAGTGCCAAGGAGTGCACTTGCCGTTGCGCTTACGCCAATCACCTCCAGCGAGAGATCGATCATTGAATGGGCGAGCATCACCAGGAGAGCGACCAAGCCTGTTGCACGCAATACGCTCCTCGAAGTGAAGAATCTGCTTGGGCGTCCAAACCAAATAAAGGTCCCAATAGCCACAGCTGCCACAACAATTCCCCACTCGACTGCCCAGCTCAATGGGAGGTTTTCGACGGAACGATACACAACATGGGAGCCGTCGCTGAAGTAGCGAAAAGATAGGGTTTCGAATGCACCTCTCCCCGTTCCTGTTAGCCAAAAGTCGGATACGGCGGGCAAGGCCTGCTTGAGTCTGAGGAGCTTCGAAATGTCGTCATCCAGGATCACACGATGGAGGTTTGAGGATAGTCCGTTCACAGCTATGAGCACGGCGAAACCCGCTACTACACCAAGCGTCACGATTGAGCTGTATCTGACTCGTGAGCGTGACGCCCGATCGGTTTGCAAAGGGATGGTAAACGCCACACAGAGGAGCCCTAGAACCAGAGTACCGATCCCGTTTCTTGAACCAGTAATGATTGAGGCTGATGCGCACGTAAGGACGCCAATCACTCCAATCCAGCTTGAGACTCGCGCGCGAGATGAAAGGAGGAGCCCGATGCCAATAAATACTCCAACATTTGCCAGAGAAGATAGGTTGTTTGGGTTCATCAGTGGGGCGACAAAGGGGATGTTCGTCCCGTCGCTCTCGGGGCGATAGAAACCAAAGTAGGAATGGGATCCTGTTAAGCGATGCGCAAGCGCAATCAGCGCGGTTGTCGTGGCGTTTGTCCAGATGACTAACAAAGGAACACTCGATCCTTGTCGTCGAGTGAGATCACAACTGAAGGCGATGATGAGCGAGTAGGAGGCCCACTTGCTCGCCTCAAGAAGGCTTTCAGTAGGATCTAGCGAAAGGGGCGCCCAATCGTGCCGTGTATCGCCGACAATGCGCGCTGCATGGCTTGAGAGCTCTCCGCATTCCGGGGAGAGCATTGCGACAAGGGAAAGGGGGAGTGGAACGACCGAGAGGACGGTCCAGGCAGCCAGCAAGAGACAGATAGCTGAGAAGGGGTTCCAGCCGTCAGAGATGGTTTTCCACTGCAATGCGGAAACACACACGACCAATAAACAGTAACCAGTTGCTGCCCACCAGTGCTCACATCCCAGAGGAAGTACGCTGACGGCCAGCAGGCCGACGAGAAGCAACCGCGAACTGCTTCGATCGCGGATAGGACTCGGGGTACGGAGGGCAGACAAGGGGAATAAGGATTTGTAGGGGCAATTAGAGTATCATTGTTATTTCAAGTGGAGTGAATAACCGAGGCGGTTCTTGACCCGTTGGCTAAGAGTCTACGTGTGGATTTGATAAGTAATTCAATTAGTTAAATTCAACTGCCCATTGTTCTCATTTGGCGTTAGCAAAACCTTTGCCTTGGGTAGCTCAGAGGCTCACGATCTCCCATAAAGGGATTCGATGAGGTATCTCCGTTCTGGTCAAGGAGCGGTGGGAACGCTCGGACCGACCTGCGAAGGTCCGGACTCAAATGAAACAGGTGAGCGAAAAAGATTCGGGCGACGCTATGAGTCGCAAGGAGGTCTCGGGCAGTGATCCGGTTGAGTCCGGGTTAACACTTTCGAGCATGTATGCTCTTGCGCGACGTCAGCTCTGGGTATTGTTGTCTGTTGCGCTGGTAGTGACGGCGGGCATTGTTACTTACGGCTTGTCTCAGACTCGCATTTATCGAGCGACTGCGATGCTGCAAATCGATCCTAGGCCACCCGCACCGCTTGGGCAGGGAGTTGAGGGCGTGGTCGAACTTGGAGCGCGCGGGTACTGGGCGACGATCGAGTACTACAATACGCAACATCGTCTGATTGCGTCTCGTCCTGTCGCACTCGGCGCTGTCTTGGAGCTTGGGTTACATAAAGATGCCGCGTTTCTTGCCAACCTGCCTGTAGGTAAGACCGCTCCAAAGCAACCCAGGAAGGTTAGACCTGAAGAGGCGGCTGATATTCTGCGGAGTCGCCTCGAAGTTTCACCGAAGAAGGAAAGCCGTCTTGTAGAGGTTCACCTTGAAGATGCGGATCGGGCTCGTGGGGTTCGCGTCTTGGCAGCGGTGCTCCGCTCTTACCTCAACCACAATCTGGACAGGAGTCTTGAGTCAACGTCAATGGCTGTCGAGTGGCTTGGAGAACAGCTGGAGACTCTCAAGGCTGATTTAGAGAACAGTGAGAATGCCCTCCACCAGTACAAGCTGAAGAAGCAGATCGCCTCGATCGGAATTGACGATCAAACGGGCATGTTGAAGCGCGAGATGGCCAACCTGACTGAGGTTCGAACCGGTGTGAAGGCAGCTATCCAAGAGGTCAAGTCGCGCTTAAATCAGATCAAAAAGGTCAACGAGTCCGATCCAGAGCTTATCCCACAGACTGGGATCTTTCAGAGCGAGCAGCTAGCGGAGCTTCGTGGCGAGTACGTTGAAAGTAAGCGGGAGCTGGGAGGGCTTCGCGAGGGAGGCAAGGGCGAACAACATCCTCTTGTGCGGTCAGCATCGGTGCGAGTTGAGACGACTCGTTCCTCTCTTCTCAAGGAGCTCGGAAACATCAAGTCGGGAGCCCAAGCTGAACTGGCAGCCCTCATTGAACAAGAAGCGAGCTTGAGCTCTCTGCTTGAGGCTGCCGAGAAGAAGGCTCTTGATCTCAACCTGATGGAGATTGAGTACCGACGTCTGAAGCGTACGGCGGACAACAACGAAAAGCTCTACGGTTTGGTCCTGGAGCGAAGCAAGGAAGCTGGGCTGACTGAGATGCTCCGCTTCAACAACGTCAAGGTGCTCTCCGATCCGAGCGGGAGCAAGAGCCCTGTGAAACCGCGTCTCTCGCTAGTTTTTGCCTTAGGAGCGCTCGTAGGTCTTTCCCTCGGTTTCGGCGCAGCCGTTGCTCGCGAGCAGCTGGATCTCAGCATCAAGACTCCAGGAGATTTGGAGCTTCGTCTGGGGTTGTTGACTCTGGGAAGTATCCCTGACCAGTCAGGGGCTAAGCAGAGCATGTTGCCAGTGAAACCGAAGCGACGACGTGGACGAGCTCGCCACTCGTCAGGGTCTCTTGAGCTGACCGTTCATCAAGATCCCACCGGCGCTTTCTCAGAAGCTCTGAAGTCGGTGCGTACGAATTTATTGTTCATGTCGCCGGACAAGGCGTTTCGGCAACTCCTCGTCACAAGTGCGTCACCTTCGGAGGGGAAGACGACGGTTGCATGTAGCCTTGGCGTTACGATGGCTCAAACTGGGAAGAAGGTTCTTCTTGTCGACTGCGATATGCGTCGCCCACGACTAGCGGAAGTTTTTCGGGAGCTGCCTGCCGGGCACTCGACTCTTTCGCAAAGCTTGCTGAATCAAGAAGAGTTTCGCCCGCAGTCTTTGCTGACTGGCATTCCAAATTTGAGTGTGATGCCTGCTGGTCCTACCCCTCCTAATCCTGCGGAGTTGCTTCAGAGCCAGCGCTTTGAGGAGCTTTTGGATGTGCTTTCTGCTCAATACGATATGGTACTCTTGGATAGCCCCCCGCTGGTGGTGACGGATCCAGCGATCATCTCAACTCGGGTGGATGGCGCGATTTTCGTTGTCCGTTCGCAACAAACTGACTGGCGTTCAGCAGCCGCTGCATTGCGTGCTATTCGGGATGTGGGTGGTCGAGTCGTTGGTGGCGTTTTAAACGCCTTTGATTCAACATCATCTGGCTATGGCGGCTACCAAAACTACAGCACCTACGGCCAGGTATCCAATGAGGAACGGGTTGAACCGAACTCCGGAAGTTGACCAATAGCTTATGGCGAGCGCGCTGTTCGCAGTGGCCGTTGTTGCCCTGTATCTGGTCACCTTGTATCGGCCTGGGGCGGCATGTGGGTTTGTTCTCTCCTCGTTTATCCTTGAGCAGTGTGCTCAGGCGTTTGTACCCTTAGCTGGACGGAACGATTCGCTTTGCAACTACCTTGTCGCAGGTACGGTGCTCGTAGGGCTAGGTGCTCGAGCAACGCGACGCGGGGGGTTTGGTGGAATTCGCTTGGGCGCCTCGGCATTCGGTGTGCTGACGTTGATCGGCTACTGTTATGTGAGTTTCGTCTGGTCGCTTTTTCCGTCGACCACCCTTGCAGTCTTGAACGTCGTGCTTCCTTACTTGGTGGTTCTCGTTGGTTTGGCGCCGCTTCTCGTCGGTGGCCCTCAGGATTTTCGTGATGCTCTCACGGCATTGGTAGGCACGACACTTTTTTCGTTGGCGACTCTCCTTGTGTTTGCGGAATGGGGTCGGCGTGGCGTCGTGCTTCCCTTTTCGGATGGCGAGTCAAATCCCCTCCTCGTTGCGCAGGCAGCTGGATCCCTTTTGATTGTCGGAGTCTTCGGACCCCAGATGAAGCATCTTAAACGGTCCGTGCGCATTGCGATATTGAGTTCCATCGTTGTCGTTGTTCTTGTTTCGTTCTTGCGTTCCGGGTCGCGCGGTCAAATCCTTGCAGCAGCCGCGACGATCGCCGTCTTTGCTTCGGTAGGAAGAGGCCGACTTTGGATTCCGGTTGCCGTACTCGCCTTGGTGATGCTCTTCGGCTCTGGGTTTTTGGAGGAAGAAGTCGCTCGCAATGCGGGGCGATGGGACGCTTCGAAGGTCCAGGGGGATTTGATTGATGAGCGATTTGGTCGCGCAGACCGATTGCTCACGTTCTGGTCACGATCATCACCGGATCATCTCTTTTTAGGGCTGGGCCACGCGGTTTCCCAGGATCCGCGCGTATTGGGCTCCTACCCTCATGTGGTACCGGTTGAGGTGCTAGCCGAAGAGGGGATCGTTGGGGCGCTTCTTTATGCTCTTGTGATGCTGATCGCCGCGCGCGAGCTCTTCCGAGCTTACGCGCAGGGAACGCGGGAGCATCGCGATTTGGCAACATGTAGTGCTGCGCTCCTTGTTTACGAATTCCTGCTCAGTTTAAAGCAGGGCAGCCTACTTACCGGAGCCTCTTTCTTGATGTTGCTTGCTCTGCCAGGAGTTCTGGCGACCCAAGCGTCGCATGCTCCCTTCACCGAAGGGGACTAGCCGACCACCGGCTTATGCTCTCAATTTCCGGACTTCACCAGCCAGAATGATCCGATTCCGAGGGCGTCCATCTTGGTCCGAGAGAAGCAATCAATCGCCTGAGCTGGCGTGTGTACGATGGGCTCGTTCTCGTTAAACGATGTATTGAGAAGAACTGGCACGCCCGTCTTCTTCTCGAACGCAGAGATGAGATCGTAGTAGAGCTCGTTTTGCTCGCGCTCGACCGTTTGAACCCGACCTGTTCCGTCCTCGTGAGTGATTGCAGCAAGTTTCTGCTGCCATTCTTTTCGCACCTGATAGACAATGATCATGTACGGGACCTCATGGTCGCCCTCAAAACAGTCAGCTAAGCGCTCTCGGAGGATGGCGGGGGCGAAGGGGCGAAAGTGTTCTCGATTCTTGATGCGTGAGTTCAGCGTGGCTTTCATGTCAGGCCAGCCCGGGTGACAGAGAATGCTGCGATTACCGAGGGCGCGGGGGCCCCATTCCTCACGCCCCTGAAACCAGCCTGTGATTTTTCCTTTGGAGAGTGCATCGCTTGCTAAGTCAAGGAGTTCGGCTCGTCCAACCTTCTTGTATTCGAGGCCGCTTTCCCGGAGGGCGTTTTCTATTTCTTCGTCAGTCCAAGATGTGCCGAGATAAGCGCTGTCATTTCGGGACGCATTGCGAGGGACTTGGTGGATCCCATGCAGCACATAAAGTGCAGCTCCTGCCGCTGTCCCGTCATCTGAAGCAGCTGGATGGAACCAGGCGCGGTCGACCACCTTCCCTTGAATTAGCTTCCCGTTCGCCACTGAGTTTAGTGCGCAACCACCTGCGAGAACTACGTCCCGTGAGCCGCCAGTTTCGACTGCGTGGGCAACCATTTCAGCGTAAACTTCCTCGAAACGGAACTGCATCGACGCGGCTACGTCGTGGTCGCGATCAGAATAGTCCTCCCCTCGCTTGCGAGGCTCGCCAAATAGCTCCTTCATCCTATCACCCCAGAGCCTTGGAATGTGCACCATACTGTCGTCGTGAATTTCCATGGTTGACTCGGACTTGTGGTGAATGAAGTAGTCAAGCCCGAGGCGGATGCCTTGCTCCTTGTCGAACCAAAGGAGTTTCTTCATCTCGTTCGCGTAGCGATACTTACCGTAGGCGCTAAGACCCATGACTTTGTATTCCTCGCCGAAACGATCGAATCCGATGAACTGACAGACACCGGTATAAAAGACCCCGGCGGAGTGCGGCCAGTAGGAGCGCTGCCTTACATCGATTTTTAGACCATCGCATTTTGCGACGAGGTGAGTCGCGAAATCGCCCGCCCCGTCTACAGTCATGGCCGTGGCTTTTTCGAACGGTGATGTGAAGAACGCGCTTGCAGCGTGAGCGAGGTGGTGTTCCACGTTGTGGAACGTCGCGCGGAAGTCTTCTTTGGATAGATTGAGTGCTTGAGCAACCAACTCGGGCGTGTCGGCGACTTCCTGGTGCACCTTGGCGCGGCTCAATGCCTTTTGGATTCCGTGGGCTGGATTTTTGGCGACGAAGGTGAGCTTGGCCTTGAGATTGGCTTTTCTGTCGCGCGCCACAGCGACGTCAGTGATGCTATGAGGGTCTACTCCGGCGATTTTCACGACCTCTTTGATGGCTTCACTGGGGAATCCAGCGCAGTGCTTTTTCCTGTTGATGCGCTCTTCAGCGATTGCTGCGAGCACACCCCGTTCGCTGACCAGGACTGCCGATGAATCAGCGTGTGCAGAGTTGATACCTAGAACTAAACGGCCCATCAGTTCCAGAGCATACAAGTTTCATCGCGAGTAGCCACGTCAATTGGGCGGGATAGAATGTAGACTCTTACTCCTGATCTAGGTATCTCCGAGGCTACTTCTGCGACCGGACCGAGCCTCATCATGAAGATCGTTCACGCTTTGATTTCTCTTGACCCGGTGATGGGTGGTGTCCCTGCCGTGGCAGTCCGACTCGCTGTGGCTCAGGCAGCCTTGGGACATCAGGTGGAGATCTTGTCGGCTGATGCCGAGCGCCGGGCTGACATATGGAAGAACTGGCAAGTTGTGCCCGGTATCGAGATGATTACCTGGCGAACCACTCCCCAACCACGCGGATTGCGTAAGCTCTCGTCCCTAGTTGCACGGGGTGAGCTTCGACCGTTCGTCGCTGATGCTGATATCGTGGTCGTCCACGGTGTCTGGGAGACATACATCCACGCGATCTCGCGAGTTTGCGCCCGGTACGTGGTGGTTACTCACGCAATGTTGGTTCCCCGGAGCCTGGAAAACAAACGAATCAAGAAGTGGATGTCTCTATTTCTTCGACAGCGTCGTATGCTGCGAGAAGCCGCTTTCGTTCATTCGCTCACTCGTGCCGAAGAGCCGACGGTAAGAGAGGCAGGCGCCGAACGGGTTGAGATTATCCCGAACGGCGTTTTCCTTTCAGAGTTTGAGCCACTGCCTTCGCCCGCGATTTTTCGCGAGCAAATTCCCGAGCTCGGCGATTCCCGCTATGTTCTCTTCCTTTCTCGCCTGCACGAAGTGAAGGGCATCGATCTTCTCCTCTCTGCTTTTACCCAAATCGCTCGAGCGATGCCGGACATTAAGCTTGTGGTCGCGGGGCCCGATACTGGGTGGGGCGACTATGTTGCCCGGTACCAGAAGCAGAATGAGTATGGAGATCGAGTCTTCACACCTGGGCTTCTCTCCGGGAGAGTGAAGTGGAGCGCTCTGTTTGGAGCGGCTGTTTTTTGCCTACCATCCCGGCAGGAAGGATTTAGCATCGCTCTGTTGGAGGCCATGGCGACGAAGACGCCTATCGTGATCTCTAGAGAGTGCAATTTCCCAGAAGCTGTCGAATATTCAGTAGGTCGTCAGGTTTCTCTTGACTCTGAAGAGCTAGCTGGGGCCGTGATTGACGTTCTTAGTGATCCCGGAGAGGCTGCACAGATGGGACAGCGCGGACGACGGCTTGTCGAGGAGCAATACACATGGAGCAGAATTGCTGAGCGTAGTGTTGAGCGATACGCTCAAGCTTGCAGGAATGGCCTATGAACGATTTCCGCGACCAGGACTTCTCGGGTGCTACCCTCTACGGGGACGACTTCACCCCTGAACAGATCGCGTCATGGTATGAAGACGAGCGTGAAGCGTATGCAGAGTTGATCGAGTCGCGCTCCGGGGAGTATATTTACCAATATCACGAACTGAATCGCCGTCATGGTTTTCGCTTCGTTCCGGACGGTCGGGTGAAGAATGCGCTTGGCTTCGGCAGTGCCTTTGGTCACGAGTTCGAACCGATTCTCGATCGTATCGATACAATGACGCTCCTGGACGCTTCAGAGCGGATGATTGATCCAGATTTCTTCGCTGGGAAGGTGAGTCGGGTCGTAGCACAAGAAACCGGAGAGTTGGCACTCCCATCCAATAGCTTCGATCTGGTGACTGTTTTTGGAGTGCTTCACCATATTCCTAACGTCAGCTTTGTTCTTGGTGAGCTTTTTCGCGTCAGTGCGCCCGGAGGGATAGTTCTCGTTCGTGAACCCACGACGTCCATGGGAGGGGAGGCAGGCAAAGGTACGAAGCGCCCCGGTTTAACGCCACACGAGCGGGGAATTCCCTTCCAGTGGATGAAGCGAGTGGCTGTAGAGCTCGGGTTTGAGATTATTCGGGCGGCTCCGGTTGTTTTTCCGCTAGTGCCAAGGCTCTCCGGGCGGTTGGGGATTTACGCCTACAATAACAGGGGGCTTGTCTTTTTGGACGCGATTCTGGCTCGTCTCGCATCGGTGAACCAGGTTTACCACGCGACTAAGAGGTACCAGAAGATCCGCGCGGGCGCGGCATTCTACGTCCTTCGAAAGCCCGAGAATCAGCTATGAGCACATTAATTCAAAAACTTAACTCCAAGTCAGCTCACGTTGTCGTAGTTGGGATCGGTTATGTTGGTCTCCCACTTGTCGCCGAGTTTGCCAAAGCCGGATTCCGTGTCACCGGGCTCGACAAGGACTCTCACAAAGTAAAACTCCTTGAGAGGGGTGAATCCTACATTCAGGACGTTCCTTCCGGAGATCTCAAACCTGCGGTCGATGATGAACGCCTTGCTGCGACGACCGACTTTTCTGTGCTCAAACAGGCAGACGCTGTCGTGGTGTGTGTTCCGACTCCGCTCAACAAAACCAAGGAACCCGACATGCAATTCATCGTCGCCGCGACGAACGAAATTGCTCGATACCAGCATGACGGCATGCTTGTGGTGCTTGAGTCGACAACCTACCCGGGAACAACGAATGAAATGCTCGTTCCGCGTCTTACTGAGAACGGCCACATTCTTGGTGAATCGGTCTTCGTTGCTTTTTCTCCGGAAAGGGTCGATCCGGGCAACGAGGTCTACAAGACCAAGAATACTCCGAAGGTTCTTGGTGGGGCGAGTCCAGCATGTCTGGAACATGCATCAGCCCTCTATACGCATATCATAGACACCCTGGTTCCCGTTTCATCGACCGAAACCGCTGAAACGGTAAAGCTACTTGAGAATACGTTCCGAGCCGTGAATATTGGACTCGTCAACGAGGTCGCGATGATGGCGCGGAAGCTTGGCATCAATCCGTTCGAAGTGATACGGGCCGCATCGACCAAACCATTTGGCTTCATGCCTTTTTATCCAGGGCCCGGGCTTGGAGGACATTGCATTCCGATCGACCCGCTGTATCTCTCCTGGAAGCTCAAGTCGCTTCAGTACGAAGCTCGCTTCATTGGACTTGCCGATTCAATCAACAGTGGGATGCCTGCCTACGTTGTCCAGCGACTAGCGGATTGCCTCAACGAAAGGAGGAAGCCGGTGAACGGCTCCCAGGTACTCGTTTACGGTGTCGCGTACAAGCCTGACATCGAAGATGCTCGGGAATCGCCCGCGCTAGGGGTCATTCATGAGCTGGTGAAACGGGGTGCGAATGTCTCTTACATGGATCCGTTCATCCCAACGGTGCGTGAAGAGGGGCTTGCGCTTGAAGCCGTTGCACCCGAGACTTCATTCGCCGCTTTCGACGCCGTGGTCATCGTCACGCATCATCGGGATCTGCCTAAGTCGAGAATGGTTGAGGAAGCTCAACTTATCCTTGATACCAGGGATGCATTAGGCGCAGAGCAGAGCGATGATGGTCAGATCGAGGGGCTATGAGTTTTTTCCTTCGAGTAGGCACGATCCGTTAGGAGTTGTCCGACACCTCGGTTTGTGCTGATCCGACAAACTCAGGGACGAGTTCTTTGAGTGCGTCGTAGATCTCTTTTTGCGAAATGGCTCTGAGGGAATCTTTGAGTCGGGAAAATGCCGGGTTGATGTCACCTAAGGTGCATTCTTTGACCTGTCCAATGAAGATCTTGTCGTGGTTGGTCTTTTCGGCACCTTCTTCATCTGCTGAGAGTTCTTCGAAGAGTTTCTCTCCTGGCCGCATGCCACTGAAGTGGATTTCAATGTCTTCATCCGGTTTGAGACCGGAGAGGCGGATCAGATCTCGCGCAAGATCGACGATCTTCACAGGCTCGCCCATGTCGAGGATGAAGACTTCTCCGCCTTCGCCAAGAGTTCCCGCTTGCATGACCAGTTGGGCGGCTTCTGGGATCGTCATGAAGTACCTCACCATGTCGGGGTGAGTGACTGTGATGGGTCCACCTTCGGCGATCTGTTGTTTGAAGATGGGGACAACACTGCCGGCTGACCCCAGGACGTTTCCAAAGCGTACGGAGACATACTTTGTCGTTGAATGCGCCTTGCCCATGGCTTGCACGTAGAGCTCGGCTGCTCTCTTACTGGCACCCATGATGCTTGTTGGATTGATGGCCTTGTCCGTCGAAATCATGACGAAGTGAGGGATGTTCAGTTCACCGACTAGATCTGCCACGCATTTTGTACCTAGAACGTTGTTTCGAATGGCCTCGGATGGGTTCCATTCCATCATTGGGACGTGCTTGTGAGCGGCGGCGTGGAAAAGCGCGTCACACCTTTCGGACTCCGTGAGTACTCGCCGCATTCGGTCTTCAGAAGTGACGTCGGCCAAGTACGGCTTCGTTTCGATGCGGGGGAATTTCCTAGTCAATTCTTGGTGTATCTGAAAAAGAGCGTGTTCTGCGCGCTCAACTAGGAGCAGACTAGCGGGCTGAAATTCGGCGATTTGGCGACATAGTTCGGAGCCAATGCTGCCCCCGGCCCCTGTGACAGCGATTGTCTTTCCCTGGATGAAGTCGCAGACCTTTTTGTTGTCCAGCATCACGGGTTCTCGACCTAGAAGATCCTCGATACTCACGGTTCGAAGCCGAGAGATGCTAACTTGTCCGCCGATAATTTCGTACAGCCCAGGAATAATCTTTACGGTAACGCGGCTTTGTTCACAGATTTCGACCACGCTGCGAATCGTATCTTTCGGCGCCTCAGTGATGGCGATGACAACGTCATCGATCTCGTTCTGTACGACAAGCCTTCGTAAGTCTTGCAGCTTAGCAAGTACGCGATAACCAGCGACGCTGGTTCCAAGTTTACTCGGGTCGTCGTCGACGAAACCCACCAGAGTGACACCGAGTTCAGGCCGTTGGGTGAGTTCTTTGGCTACCTGTAGGCCGAAGGAGCCAGCTCCGACTATGATCATTCGCCGCTTCTTTTGCGGGGGTACGACGCGTAAGCGATCATGCCGCTCTGCGACGAGTCGTCGAACGATGCGAGCGCCCATGATCCCGACAGCGGCTATCGTCAGATTGATGACAACGACGCCTCCCGGTACGAGTAGGTAGATGCCGTGAGCGAAACCGAGATGAGGGGCCGCCAGTCTGAGACAGAGCAACAACGCTGCAGCAATGATCAGCGGGCGCAAGAGCGTCAGAACGTCAGCCGCCGATACGAACTGCCAAACTACGCGATGAGCTCCAAGCGCGAGGATCAGGCTGTATTCAAGAATGACTATGTACGGCAGCTGAAAGGAAGCGATCTTCAAGATTTGGAATGGCAGATTGAAATCATACCGAAGGAGATACGCGAGTAAGAAAGACCCGGCGAGGATCGTCGAGTCGATTGAGATCTGGATAAGTTGTCGAATGCTCCGCATGGTGGGCGAGTAATTCTTCAAGTTTAGAATTGGATGGGCACGAGGCTTCGGCAATTCCCCAACATTGCTCTGCCTTATGAATAAGCTGAGTTGACCCCGAACTGCAATTCACGTAGGCGCCAAGGGAGCTGATGGCGGGAAAGACGTGTGTAATCACCGGTGGAACTGGCGCTATCGGCCTGACTGTCGCCAATGCGTTTGCCAAGGCTGGTTACGCTGTCACTGTTGCTAGTCGGTCTGGTTTCTCCGGGCAGGATGTGTGCAAGTTCAAGGCCGTCAAAATGGATGTCACGGACCTTGCTTCGATTGAGCGGGGGTTCAAAGGCGCCGACATTGTCATCCACTTGGCGGCTCTTCTTCACATCAATAACCCCACAGCAGAGCTTCAGGGGGACTATCAGCGCGTTAACGTTCAGGGAACCCGCAAAGTGATGCATGCTGCGAGTGGGCAGGGAGTGCAGCGAGTTGTAGTTGCCAGCAGCATTTCTGTCTACGGGAACAACAGGCAGGAAGTGCTGACGGAGGAGTCGGAACTTTGCCCCACTTCGCTCTATGGTCAAACCAAGGCTGAAGCGGAGCGGGTTGCTCTGGGATTTCGTGGAACAGACTTGCGTCCTCTAGCATCGATCCTCCGGCTCTCTGCAGTTTACGGTCCGGGGATGAAGGGGAACTACATGAGCCTGCTTCGCGCTCTCGCCAATAGGCGATTTGTGCCTTTGGGCAAGGGAGAGAATTCGAAAACCTTGGTTCATGCTGAAGATGCTGCTCAAGCGTTCCTCCTCGCTGCAGAGTCAGGAGTGAGCGCTGGGAAGATCTACAATGTGACAGACGGTGCCGTGCACCCTTTGTATGACATTCTTGCATCGATGAGTGCCGCCCTTGGTCGAACGTCACCGAGCCTACATGTGCCCGTGCCGTTGGCGCGGTTCGCTGCGGCGCATGTGGATACAGCTTTGCGTCTTGGCGGCTCTTCGAAAAGCATGAATGTTCTCCTTGATAAGTATTTGGAAGACGTTCGGGTGAGCGGAGTACTCATCTCTCGTGAGCTTGGGTTCAAGCCCTCTAACGATCTGACGACAGGCTGGCGTCACACCGTGAATAGCCTCCGTGCCGCTGGAAGGTTAGAAGGCTGACGAAGCAGCTTCTCTATTTGTATTTCGGGACAGCACAAAGTGAGCGCTAAAAACGCCCAGCGCCAGGGAACTACAAAAGATGGTGATCTGAGCCCATCCTGGAAGTTTGTCATACAATAACCCAGCTGCAGCGAACGCAGCCGCACCGATGGTGTAGACGATGCACACATTGCGGTGGCTGAAACCGATGTCGCACATCTGTTGATAGATATGCGAACGATGCGCCTGCCAGACTTTCTCTCGACTTGTCGCGCGCCGCGCGAGCGTAAATGAAGCGTCGAAGACGAAGGGAAACATGCATAAGACCCCAGCCGTGAGGGAGACATAGCCTAGTGCAACCGATGCGGCGGTTAGGCCGCCCGTGGCGGTGCCCAAAAAGACGCTGCCTACGTCACCCATGAAGATGCTGGAGGGTGCGTAGTTGTGGAGGAGGAAGCCCAGGCAAGCGGCAGAAAGCGAGAGGCTGATCGCCATGAGTTCGAGGTTGTCCTCTCGGGCGAAGACGAGCGCAAGGGCTCCACATGTGACCGTCGCGGCTCCGCCGGCGATTCCGTCTGTGCCGTCCATGAAGTTGAAGAGGTTGGCGTACCAGGCGATGAAAAGTGTCGTGAATCCGGTGGCAAGGGGACTTGGTAGCTGCACCGAGAAAAGTGGCGGAATGGCAACGGTGGAGATGGGAAAGCAGAACCAAGCAATCCCTAGCGCCCCAAGCAGATACAGTGACATACGCTTGGCAACTGTCAGTCCTTTGAGGTCGTCGACCAGTCCAACTCCTGCCATCCCGAGGAGTAACCCGATCAGCCCTGACTCTTCAGATTTGAATCGACCTTCGGCTAAGAGTGAAACGGCTATTCCCATTGCGGCGCCAAACACTAGCCCGACGCCGCCGATGCGTGGTTTCGCAACCTGATGAGACGAGCGTTCGTTGGGGACATCCATCACGTTGCTTCGAAGGGCCCACCAACGAATGATTGGCACGAGTGTGGCGGACCCCATAAACGCTGCCAGACCTACGAACGGCCAATGTAAACTAGCATTGGGCGTTGCGGGGGCGAGCAACACGTTTGAGACGGCGTCGGGGTCAAACATCAGGCTTCACGAACAGGGTCGCTGAGGTTTAGCCGTCTCTCAAGTAGATCCACGAAGGACGTCCTCAACTTGTCTCGAGAATATGAGGTTGCGATGAGTTTTTTTGCTCGTTGACCCATTTTTTTGATCTCTTCGGAGGACAAGGCCGCCATTTTTTCGATCGCCGCGGCTGCATCTTCAGCGTCTCCGTTCGCGATATGGAGTCCTGTGGCTTGGGGTTCGACGAGTGGTGCAGCGTGGCACTCTCGGGGTGCTGTGAGGAGAATGGGTCGCCCAATTGACATAGCTCCGTAGATCTTTGAAGGATGTACGACGCCGACGATATCATCACCTACGGTTACAAGGTGCACGTCAGCTGCGGAGAGTGAATACTTGATTGACTCCAGGGGCTGGTAGGGGAGTGAGCGGATGTTGTGACCTCCATTTTCAATGGCTACCTTTACTTCTGCCTTTCCCACGCCGCCGCCGATGAAAAGGAAGACGATGTCCTCTCGGTGGCGAAGAAGCTTTGCCGCTTCGAGGCAAGTGGTCACCGGGCTCGAAGGTCCGTGGTTACCACTGTACATAACTACGAACTTATTCTCGAGGCTGTGCTCCCTTCGGAAGGGGTTGCTTGCGTGGTCGACGGACTGGAGGTGATTGTCATGAGGCCACGGTGGCAGGACTTCAACCTTGTCTTCGATAGGTAGCTTAGCGTGCAGTCGTTCGGCCATGAACTGGTCCAGCGCTACGACGACTTTGGATCGTCCGAGAATCACCCGGTTCAGGGCGTCGAAGGTACGAACGAAGATAGATTGGGGGCTGATTCGCCCTAGCACAACCATTTGGTCTGGATTCAGATCCATGACCCAGTAGCAGATGGGTGCGTTGCGTAACGAGCTCACGGCGAGCGCAGCGAGGGCGCACATTGGCGGAGCGGTCGTCACTAGTATCCCGTCTACAGCCCCCCAGATCCCCCGAACGGAGGCTTGGCTGATGAAGAGAAGTCCGCTCAGGAGACGGGTCAAGATCGAACGTTTACCGAAGCTCGACAGTGGCAGCCGGACGACTTCTACCCCCTCCATGATTTCCCGATTCGGGTATCGTTGAGCTGGATCATCGTAGCCGCGGTTAGCCGTGAGAACAGTGACTTTGTAGCCTCGGCGAGCGAGCTCTTCAGCAGCGTCGGCTATCTGCATTCCTACCGCAGCCGGGTCTGGAAGGTACACTTGGCTGATGACTAGAATACGCTTCGCTTCTGACATTTGAGGGGTCTTAATCTTGCCGAGCGCATGCCGCCCAGCCCTTCCCCGGTGCTAGCAAAAGCAGATTGAGCGCGGTAGTTTTTTAAGGTGGCAATGGCGAGAGCGGTAGGGCGCACGGTGCTCCACATCTGCACCGTTTCTGAAGCGCTGATCTATCTTTCACCCCTTCTCGAATATCTCGCCGAAGAAGGCTGGGACGTCCATGTGGCATGTTCGTCCGGACGGGAACTCACGGAGCTTGCTCGGAGCGGTCGAGTGACTACTCATGAGTTGGAAATTCGACGATCGATCGACCCAACAGCAGACCTTGATTCCTTTCTTCGACTTCGCCGTTTGATGCACAGGCTTCGTCCGAGGGTCGTCCATTCTCATTCTCCCAAGGGTGGATTTCTTGGGATGCTGGTTGCCAGCATCTGCAGAATCCCCCAGCGAATCTATCAAATCCACGGGCTTAGATACGAGACAGCTTCTGGCCTCTTTCGGAAAGTCTTGAGTACGGTTGAGCGTGGCTCTTGCTTCATGTCGCGAAATGTCATTTGCGTGAGTCGTTCAGTGCGTGAACTGGCTATTGCTGATGGGATCGTCCCGATCGAAAAGGCGATCCTTCTTGGTGATGGAAGTGTTTCTGGTGTTGATCTAAACGAGTTTCGTCCCGAGCCACCTCTGGAGCTTACCCAACCCCTTCGCACGAAGTTGGGGATTGATAGGCAAGCTATCTGTGTCGGCTACGCAGGGCGTCTTGCTGGAGATAAAGGGCTTCGCGACCTCCAGACAGCGTGGCGGTTGATTCAGAACGAGAGACCCGGTGTGCATTTGTTGCTCGCGGGTGAGGAGGATTCTCGAGACCAGGTCGATCTTTCCCAGCTTCGAGCCGCACCCTATGTTCACTTCCTGGGGCATCTCACAGACCTTCGCCCATTTTATGGACTATTGGACGCGTTCGTAATGCCGTCCTACCGCGAAGGCTTAGGGCAGGTACTTCTTGAGGCCATGTCGATGGGTGTGCCTGCAGTGGGATCTCGTGTCACTGGGATCGTGGACGTAATTAGGGATCTGGAGAATGGCGTCTTGGTCAATCCTCGCAACCCGGTTGAGCTCGCTGCGGCCGTACTGGGGATCCTAGAGGACGTGGAGCTCCGTCGACGCCTTTCAATGGCCGCGCGTGAATCGATCGCATCTCGATTCGAGCGCGAAAGCGTTCTGCGAGATGTCGGACGTTTCTATGAGTCTCTTTGAATTGACGTCATGAAGTACCTCCCAAAGAAGGAAGTTCTTAATGACCATCGGTTCGTGACTCTTGAACTTACCCGCGATTTTTCGACCACCTGCAGAATAAATGGGACATACGTCAGGCTCACCTTTCAAGGGGAAGTGGCTGTGCGCTTGAAAGAGGCGGCAGGAGCTTGAATTTCGACGTTGTCGACCGAGCGACGTACACTCTGGGTGCTTGGGCGGCTGGGCTCTGATTGATCACTGTTTAAGGAGTGACCTATGCGTCGTTTCCATCGGACTCGTTACGGTTTCGTGCTTTCGTTTCTTGCCTTTCCAGTAGGAGGGTGCGGTTCTGAAGGTGAGACCTATAGCGGTTCAAGCGAGTCGGTTAGGGCGGACGGCGGGTTTGGGTGTGAGGAAGACCAGTACGATCACGATCAGAATCCAAACACTGCGTGTGTGAATTGGACAACTTGTTCTCCTGGAGAGTTCGTTTTGGTGGAAGGCTCTTCCAGCGCGGACCGTGTCTGTGAAAGGTGTGCAGACAGAACGTTTAGTGCTGGCGAAAATCACACGTCGTGCGAGTCTTGGACGACCTGTAAAGCTGGGCAGATGCAGATTCAGCTGGGTACGCTTTCTACTGACACCGTGTGCGAACCGTGTTCAGCTGGAACTTGGGATCATGACAACGAACCACTGACCGGCTGTGTCCCCCATACTAATTGTCCAGCTGGGTTCATGGTGGAAACGGATGGATCGATGACGAGCGATCGGGAGTGCTCGCCGTGTGCTCATGGAGAGTATTCCCAAGAACTCAATTCGACCATTTGCCAGTCCTGGAGCGAATGTGCGCCCGGTCAATTCGTCAACTCTCCACCTTCATTCTTCAGTAATAGGGTGTGTTCGTCCTGCGAAGAAGGGTTCAGCACTGAACTGAATGCTCCTTCGTGTACGCCTTGGACGGAATGCCGCGATGGGACAATTGTCGCTGATGCCGGCTCGCCGATGACGGACCAAACGTGCCAATCGTGGGTTTGGGCAAAGCAGTTCGGCGGTAGTTCAAGCGATTACGTGACCGATCTAGCCGTTGATTCAGTCGGAAACATTTACCTCACTGGCTACACATTCGGCGAGGTCAGTGCCCCTCATGGCGGGGGGACTGACGTCATTGTTCAAAAGAGAGGCCCTGATGGCGCCGAAATCTGGTCGCGGCAGTTCGGGGGAGAGGAAGACGACGCGGGGTATGGTATCGCAATTTCGTCTACAGGTCAGATTGTGGTTGCAGGCTACGCGAGTACCGAACTCTCTGGAGCTACTCACATTGGTGGGGCAGACGGTTTTGCTCGTGCCTATGATGAAGATGGCACAGTTCTATGGACAGAGGAGTTTGGGAGTACGGCCAACGATTACGGTCGAGGGATCGGCACGGATGACTCTGGAAATGTCTATGTTGCGGGATTTACCTTTGGGGCGTTTCCCACCCAAGACAACTCAGGGAGCTGGGATTATTTCCTCGTCAAGATGGACTCGTCGTCGGGTAAGGTCGATTGGACTGCTCAAGAGGGTTCGAGCGGGGACGACTCGCCGTTCGATGTGACGGTTGATTCATCTGGTAACGCCTATATTGCAGGATACACGGCAGGCACCTTTGCGGGGGAAACCTCTGCTGGAAATGTCGATGTCGCGGTACTCAAGTTCGACTCGGCTGGCGTGCTGCAGTGGTCGACCCAGTTTGGGAGCAGTGGGTCGGAGTATGGGGAAAGTATTGACGCTGACTCAACCAGAGTTTTCGTAACGGGACGAACCAACGGCGTGCTTGGCGAATCCAATTTTGGTGGTGTGGACGCCTTTGTGGCACGACTCGATCCAGGGGGTGGAGTGACCTGGGTGAAGCAACTGGGAACGACTGATGATGAGCAAGGGTTTGGGGTTGCTATTGATGGGGTTGGAAACGCCACGGTTGTGGGAACGACAGCTGGCGAACTTCCGGAGTGGGACTCAAATGGCTTCGGAGATGTCTTTTCAGCCACGTACTCTTCAACCGGTGACCTTATAAGAACTCGGCAAACTGGAACGGAACTGGGAGATCAGGGGCTAGCGGTAGCAATCGACTCCTCTGGAGGAGTCCTGCTGGCGGGGGCGACGGGGGGCGAATTCCCAGGAGAGACGAATGGAGGCGTCAATGACGGCTTTCTACTTCGGCTTGTCGACTGATTGGTACTAGATTTGCGCGCAGTGGGAACGTACTAAGCGTTCGAGATTGGACTTTCTTGCCGCTCCAGCACCCAATCTTGAACTCGTTGCTGCACCATCGGAGGTCGCTTTAAAGCGCGATTACTTCAAGCCCGTATACCCTCACCCCCCCGCGCTTCCCGCTTCCTTCGTCCGTCTTCCAAAGTGCAAAAGCAGCCGAGACCCGGTTGAAGCGGCTCGGGAAGCTCGCAGGTCGTGGACTCGGTGTGACAAGTGTCGACGTCAGGAACTTCCTCTTCGATAGGCTCACTGGAAGGTTCACCCTCGCTCGAACTTGAGGCTGTTTCCGCGTCCTGCCCGGAGGAGCCGCCCATGCTGGCGCAACCAAATGTCAGGAGACAGGTGGTCATCACGTGGCAAAGAACGAACGCGGGAGAGATGTGGCGTGTCATTCCGCAATTATTCGTCTTCGAGACACTCGCCTCAAGCATCCGAACCTTTGCCTACGGTAACACCTCGCCGGCTCCTAAAGATCTATCACATCTCTCAAGGAGCTTTTGAGAAGCTCTCAGCTGTGATCAAATTGGGTGATGAGAGAT
>WURV02145138.1:0-18634 GCA_011762755.2 Epimenia babai
CCACAGTTAGTATACTGGTTAGAGCGGGGTTTGAACCAGGGACCCCTGGATCCAAAGTCAAGCGCTCTAACCACTACACCAGCTGCCCCCGACAATCTGATTAGCCTCACTTATAAGGGGTGGGGGAAAACATCTAGTGTGAAAAACTCATCGAGTCTGGGCAGACAATTGACCTATTCCATTCACGCCACTGGTTCCAAATGTCTACATATGAACTACATATGTCACACACTCTGCTAAGTCTATGACTTAGGTTCATGTTTATTTACAATGAGATGACGCCTTAAACCGCTGTGCCCATGGGGGTCTGGGTAGCCCTTGCAGTGTGGTTCTATTTAGGGTTTGTTCCCTCGCGTGTTGCTTCGGATGCTCCATGGATGGTCTCTATGTCGCTTACTTCCCCTCTCTATCATCATCGCACTGTAAATAGCCATTAATTATCAAAGACTTAGCGGGGTGTGCGACATGCGTAGCCTGTCTGTGGACATTTGAAAGCAGTGGCGTGAATGGATAAAGGTCAAGTGTCTGCTTAGACTAGGTGGGTTTTTCCACTATAGGTGTTTCCCCCACCACTGGTAAGTATGGTTAATCAATTAATCATGTTAGCCACATTTATAG
Source organism: Epimenia babai (assembly GCA_011762755.2). NCBI lineage: Eukaryota > Metazoa > Mollusca > Solenogastres > Cavibelonia > Epimeniidae > Epimenia > Epimenia babai. Next base: position 619 of record WURV02145138.1, read on the forward strand.
GCTTGCGTTGTAAAGGACCAGGAACACCATACATACATACAATAACGTGGTACTTAGTGACACCGCCACTGAGCACTATCTCCATAGTGGATTATGGCGGTATACAAGTGACAATATATTATCATTAACCGGAGGCCTCCAGACAGTTGAATACTAAAACGAGAGGCCAATGAGCCTTCAAAACACTCATTCAGATAAAACAAAAAACAAAATGCTAAAAAGTCTGAAAAACACTCTTCCGATACATTAAAAACAATTACAAAATTTAAGCTTGTTGAGAAAATTTTGTAAGTACCATTACAAACCTTACAAGAAATTACCTGCCCTTGGTCTGATGATGCGCTTAACAAATCTAACGGAGACCAACTCAAAGATAATATTTGCCAAATTGCAGAGCTTTGCAACAAAGTTCTAGTTCCTGAGGAGATTGAAGTAAAAATATAAACATCGCCAGAAATTTTTTCCCCTTGGTTAGATGATGATACACTCAACATATCTAAAAGACATCGACCCCAGGAGAATATCTACCAAATAGGAAAGCTCTATGATAGGGACAATATAAAATCCTAAAGTAATCATTTTACATGATATATCATCCGCAAAATTTCTACATTTTAGCTGTCTTTATGAAGTTCCCACTGTGGCTATTTCTATTTCAGCGTACTCTCATGGAAATATTTGCAAGCGCATACACTCGTGTCCAATCTTTAACTTTATAATGAAATGTTCGACAGAATTAAATGAAACTTACTCGCGACGGCCGATGATGTAGGATCAGAGGAGTCATCATTTCGTTCATCATTCCTCGTCCGATTGTCATCTTTAACCAGTTTCTTGATTATAGTTTGAGCCGTACGAGGTAGTTTTGGCATAGTTGACATTCTAGAAGAATATTCTCGTGAATAAAAATCCGCTTCTTCCTGCATTCCATCAATTTGTTCTTGCTGCAAAGAAGCTTTTATGATTGTGAGGGAAAAACCACATTTTGCTTCCGCATATTTGCCCACAAAAATAAGTGATTAACATCATAGTAGGTTTTATTACATTACACAACATATTAATTAATGCTTAAGTTTACGCACAACGGGCTATTACTAATGCAATTTTATCACTCCATTTTCCATTTATGCAATAAAAATGCACATTTCCAACCAGATCACCGTGACAACTGCAGAAAGTCTTTGTCAATGCCTGGCAAGAACCTAACTTGCAACATAATTTCACAAAACTAAAACTACTACTCCGCAAATTCCTCGCCAATGAAAAAAATAATAATAAAATATAATGAAAGATAATAAGTAATAACTAACTAATAACAAAATGTAAATAGATTAATTTATAAATGAATAATGATTTTTATAAATTATCGATCTAATTTCACTGGTAAAAATATTCTTACCGTAAATATAGATCCATCGTCAATCATGAGCCTTTTATGAAACGCGATACCACGCAGGCAATGGGCCAGCTCGTTACAATCCAGGGATAAATAAGCTGCCATGTCATTGGATGATTCATCATCATCACTCAGCGCTTTCGTCCAATCAATCTCGGACTCGAGTCGAAAGTGAGATGAGCTCAAACCTGAAAGATTTTTACAACAGTGACTAATGTTACTTCAGATAGGGCGTGGATATGATACGCAATATGTACACTTAACGTAATAAGTACAATACCGAACATGTAAATAGCTTTGATAATATAAGATAAGCAGATCAACAATTTTATTATCGCCATAGGCCTATTTGCATCAATTTTTGTAAAATGTATTTAACAGCGAGGCTAATAAGTACAATGTAGCGAAATGTATTCCATTTCTTTCGATTTCAAGCAGAATTACCTTTATCTACGGTTGTTGCCGGTTATTTTTGCTCGGTATTTTTAATTTGCCAACAAGATCGCTATTGTCCGCTCTGTAATACTCAATAAGAAATAATCACCCATGTGTATACAGAATGCCACATACCAACTACAGTACATACTTGCTTTGTTGATAACTTCATTATAATCAGGTGCTACATCTATCTCCTCTTCTTCAATTTCATATTTTTCCCAGTTACTCTCAATCTTTCTTCTTCTATATGTACTTTCAGCATTCTGTAAATGAAATTTTGGGGTCAACTCTTACCACAATGGCTATTTTGTATTGCATCGATATATCGTTAGGTTTGGCATTTTTTAACAACAGAATGAAAATTTAAGTTCAAATTCAGTTCAACTGTCTAAGAGACATTAAATAATTACTTTCATACATCACATGTTTGAAGGGCCTTGTTTTTATATGAGAGTGTCGGTGGGTTGCACCATTTCTGAACACCATAGATTCAGGACTCACTATTATAGTTGCCACACCCTCAACTTAATGCCTGAATTTTAAATAGTCATTTCACACACAGTTAGTACCATATCCTTTACCATACACTTGTAGCCATCCTGAAGATAGTCATATAAATGAAAAAGAACATAAGACAAATCCAGACCATTTACTAAGCAAGTCTAAATGGATCAACCTGAACTTTTTGTCATTAGCGCTAGAAGTTACAGCCTTCCCGGAGAGACTCGTCTCTTCCCGAGACTCCAAAATTTTGAGTTTTGCGAATGGCTGAAGTGAATTAAGTCAGTTGTTGTTTTTTGAAAGTACTCCGAAAATCGCGTCGCGAGAGTGATGTCAGACACGAAGCGTGAAATATGACAAATAGTTTGAAATGAAAACATCAATATCAATTTCTTTGTATGTTAATTCTTTCATACTTATTAAATTGGTAGCTCTCCTCTGTACCTTCTCCAATTCTCTCTTGTCCAAATTGTGGGTTGTGTACCATACTGTTGAACTATATTCAAGAGTAGGTCTAACAAAGGATTTCTATAAGGCGAAAAAAGATTTTCCATCAAAGTATCAAAACTTCTTTTTAGAATGCCAAGTCTGCTATTTGCTATTATTATTGATTTGTGTTTTTAAATCTTAGCTACTGATCGAATATTACTCCTAGGTCCTTTTTCAGTATCCGTTTCCAGTATTCTCTCTATTATCTTCTTCATAATGTGAATTTCCTTTTCCATAACGTATCGCTTCACACTTACCAATAGTAAACGGTAACTGCCACTTTTCTGACCACTGGACTATATTGCTGAGATCATTCTTCAGAATAGCTCCAGGGTGTTTGTCTGATGTTACATGATAAAATTTTGTGTGATCCAGAAATATTTTTATTATACTTTATATTTCATCTGGTATGTCATTTATAAAAATCGTAAATAATATTGGTCCTAAGACACTACCTTGGGGAATCTAATCACTAATCACCTTTGTCCATTTCAAAAATTCCCAATTGCCCAACACCCTTTGTTCTCATTATTCAAAAATCCTGATATCGATTTGTGTACTTTTACCTAAATGCCATATGCCTCAAATTTGTTTGATAACATCTGATGCGGAACACTAGTGAAAGCCTTATGAAAAGCCATGTAAATGTAATCAAAACTATCACCCTTATCTATTATATGCGTCCAATCCTCAATCACCTCCTAATTATTGCAAAAATATGTATGTAATGACTTATGGTCATCTACTCACTTGAGAGAAAGGTGTCTGTACGTCGGCGTTTTCTTGATTTTCAATTGGCTTTTCTGGACAAATCGGTTCTTTATTTTTAGTCACTAAATTAGTGTTAGACGCGTGGCCCATTTTCCGGGGGTGCTTGCCTTTTCCCCGTTTCTCGGGCCTCATTATTTATAATGCCAATTGAAGTGCGGTCGCTGATTTTGGACCCCTGGTTCGGTGACATAAATGTATGTTAAAAATCTATGACAAAAATGTGGCTTGTAAGAGTTCCGACGTTTCGGTTTCTGTTTCGATTAATGAATTTTCGTTTCGCGATGAATTTTAAACTCTAGCTATTTTATCTTCCACTGTACTACGATAATTATAGTCTATAATTTTTTATACCACAGATGAAGTATACATGTAAACGAAGGCATATTATGTAAATATAATATTCAATAGTTTCTTTATTAATTTAGGAAATAATTTATGGAATAAACAAAGTCTGAATTACATTTGAGTAGAATCTCACTTATAGGCATGAACAATAAAGAAAACCATCCAACAAAGCTAAATGAACAAAAGAAAGCAGCAAATATATATACATATACATATTATAGGTAATAACTAATAACTTGTGTACCTTTAATTTTAGATGGAAAGAAACCGCACAAAGAAGAACGATCAGCTTACAAACCTTCCTTCACTTCATTTCCGGTTCCACGTTTGCTTGTTTTCGTTTGACAGTTGACACTAACAAATGATTGCGTATTGGCCATTGGGTCCATTGACATCGTATTCAGTCGTTACTCCAGCGGGTTTACTTAAGATGTAAATTTTGCTCCAATGCGAAATATTGAAAGCACTAAAATACTACAGCTTAGTTGTCTCAAGTACCGGTACTCGACGCTCGAGGTATGGAGCAGTTCCTCCTACTAGTAGAACCTCCTCTGGTCTCTTCTCATCTTTTATGGTTCATTGCCCAGGCATTACAATTATAGCTTGTAAACTGGTTGAAAGTAACAGCTTCATTCCAAACTTTAACATGGCACTCACATGATTGCCGTATTCAAAATCTCATTTTAAAGGTCAATTTTTCTTCATACAGTCTATGAAATGGAAAGAGCATCGCGGTCAGAATTGCTAACGACCGTCTCGAGTCAAAGAGAAAAATTGGAAAAATATGAGACGAAATTGAAAGGTTAATATTAAAGATCTCACTTGCTATATCCCCATATCTATACCGCAGCAATTTTATATATAATTCATACGAACTGCTTATCTGCTGTACGAATATTCTACAATTTGTATTAATCGTGTATAATGCGTATTATTGGACATCTAAGCTAACAAGGACTATTAAAAAAATAGATTTCAGCTCAATTCACATCATCCGCAAGCTGTCAACTATAAAATTAGCACAATGACAGCATTTCAACGTGACAAGTCATACTTATTACAAGTTCTTATATATTATTTAATTCTATTTATTATGATTGGAAGTAACTAAAATTTTATTATAAAGTATGAAATCAAAAATGAGAGTAACAATGATTACTATAACATACTTATGAAATGCGCTGTAATCCCAGTTACATACACTGATACGGCAGTGTAAATGCAGTTCTCTTACAGTGTCTATTCTTATGTAGATTTGGTTCACGCATACCGCGGCTTGCTGAAGGAAAAGGAGGCATTGGAAGCTTCTGTGTCTGTACTGAATGCTTCAACTAATGAAACACAACACAACTCAGAAGACGTTTCCGTTGATCCACTCGATGCTCAGGTGGCTTAACAACCCACGTAGCAATAAGTCAGATATCACTCTCACGCACGACCTTTATTCTCACCCTGTATCCAAATCCCTACGTACTATTTTGATATTATACAAAAACCTACGGTTAATTGCTACACATTTCCAAGTCAACTAACTTAGGTAAAGGAAAGACAAGCCTTCTAACATATTAAATAGATCTATATCAAATATCTTATATTAACTTGTAGATGCATCTAGCATTGTATATGATTACTGATTTCATGATGTAAAGTTATCTAAAATAATCTTGATGGGCTGATTACCATTCGAAAAAACTTTTATAATAAATAGAAACATTTCGTGGTATCGCCTGGACTGCTCATTTTCATCAAACTTTTTTCGAGACTTCCAAAAATGTGACTCACCTGAGGCTCCCAAAAACCAAATGAAGGAAGTTCATCACGTCCGAGAGGTTATAATATAGATTTTTGTTGCATCGAGGCATCAAGGTGTTGCATTTCTGTGTGTTTATGTATTTACTAACTTACACGGCTACTGTGACGGGTCCCATAAATGTGACGTGCGTCATGACGTGGATCTGCTTGCTTCTAAACCCATGTTTCTTTAGAATTACGATGAGTAGCCGTGTTAGTCTAATACAGTGAACTTAAAGTAATAAGGGCAACAGCTTTTACATAGTCTATATAAAGGGTTTTTAGTCCCTCACATGTCATATATTGTGATGGTAATGGGGGTAGCCAATGTGGTTCTATGTATACCTGGGGAGAAATGCACAGAAAAAACCTATTATAGGACATATAAACCTCTGATGGGACTTATATTCATTGTGTTTTTGGCTATAGGCCGTTGATAAACAGAAAGCCAGTAGCTCGAGCAGTGAAGAGGACAGAGTGAAGATACTGACGGGTTCTCTGGCAGCCGTGAGTCAGGAGAAATCGAGACTCGAAGCTATCTACATCGCTGAGAAGAAACAACTCAAGGTATTAAGTGCGCGGTCAATTCATAACGCCTGTTTCTTTGTGACGTATTAGGAGTTACCTTTCAGCCGTTTACCTTTGCTATTCTGCGGGAAACTGCAAGCGAAACCACTCATGGTGGGAGTCGATTGATAGAGGGTTGTTCAAACTAAATTATAAGGATTACAGTTGTGATGGTCGCGATCGCCAGTCCAATAAAGTTAAGTTCGACATTTATTTTTAAAACAAGTTTTAATTCAAAAGCACTTGCTGAGCTTGAATGACTATGAGCCATTTCGAAATGCAGGTCTGTATGAGAGTCCATTAGACCTAAATGTTTTCCGGGTATTTCAATTTCTATTGCACATGTGCATTAGGCTTATTCTGTATTAACTGCCAAGATGATGACAAAGATATCACAATACAAATGTTAACTCTATGTTAACTGGCTGTTGTTCATGATATTCTGATCATGTCCCTGTCAGCAAGAATATGAAGAACTACGAGAAACGATGGAACGAGAGAGGGAGGCGAGGAACGGCGAAATATTGGAGCTGACCAATCAGATGCAGGAAGTAAGAATTATTCCGACGGTACTTTGGTACACCCAGAAGGGTTGCGCCATTGGCCATGTTTGTCTGACTGTAACCAATCAATTTTGTGCAGAAAATTCAGAGTGGATTTACATGAAATTTTTTAGAAATTCGAAAATGAGCCAATGAATAAATGAACACTTTTCAAATAGTCATAATTGGGGTTTTGGCCATGAGAACTGAAGTTATTTTTTTTAATAAAAAGCTATAGTATTTATGTACCTGTGAGAGTTTTTATTAAGCCTCTTATTTATTCATGCAAGAACAGATATACAGATATTGTTCTACTAGGTATTCAGTTTTATTATGGAGATATTATTTAACCCTTACCACCCTGTTGTCACAGAAGTATCTTCCTATGGTAATGTGATATACAGGGGTCAGTGTGGTAAGGGTTAATAAGCAAGACGTACCGTATTTATAATTTTACTTTGCTGTGTGTGTAGCTGAAGAATAGAATTCGCAAACAGCAACATGAACGCGAGAAGGAACAGACAGACCACGTGGTGATGCTGAGGGAGCTGCAGAAGCTGCTGGCTGAGGAACGGTCAGCGAAGGAGAAGGTCGAGTTAGAGGTGCGTATTTAGGTCGATGATGGGGGGAGGTGTCTGTTTGTTGGATCTACAGAAGCTTGTGGTTGAGAAATGGTTAGCAAAAGAGGTCGAGTTAGCGGTATGTGTCTTGGTAGAAGGAATCGTGTAATGTTGGTCGCTCAGGTCTGAAACGCGCTTGGATTAGGAATGCAATTAATATTTTTTTATTCAGTCTTCAGTAAAAACCATTCAGTATTCCCAGTTTAGTATTTGGGCACGCAGAAAGGCACAGGTCCAGCAGTGTCCATGTTCCAAGGGTATTAGGATTTTATCTATCTTCATATATCATTTTACGGATTGAGCTCGATGAAGTGCGGTAATTTTTTTTCTTTTTTTACAGTATGACGAGTCTAAGTTTATGCTGAAGGAAGTAGAAAAAGAGCTCAGCGTGTGTCAGGACAGCCAAGAGAAGCTCAGCGCGGTCACTCAGGAACTCGAGCAGGTACAGAAGGTGCTTAAGCTAACCCAGGAAAAGGTCGAAAAAAGTGACAAGCCTTCTCCCTTAGTGTCTGAGCTGCGGCAGGAAATCACGGATTTAAAGGTTTGTTGTTAGTGGTGATTCGGTCAACAAAAAAATTTCTAGCTTTGTAGCCTTTTGTCGGAGGCCTGTGACTAGAGTAACATCCATTGAACATGTATTAACACCACAAAAGCATTTTCAGAAAATTAATATGCAATTTTGAGACATTCATAAGAATCGGATATTTTGTTCTTGCGTAAATGAACATAAATGAATGCATCTTTCATCCATTCGCTATTAATCCTTACTCATCTGTTTATCACTCTGTGCTGTTGTCCTACCTTCATCATGTGATGAAGAATAGTATTTAGGTTGAAGCTTGTGATCAGTTTAACTAGTCCATTTCATAGTTTCTCCTTGTCGCTTCACACTTATAGGTTTTTTCTGTGCATTTCTCTCGAGTTTCTCTATGACAGGACCAAAAAGTCGTCTGCTACGGCTATCCGCCCTGATATTTTCATGACTTTCGTCGCGATTCCAGCTCGAACACGACAAGCGGCTTCTTATCGAACAAAAGCGCGTGACGGAAGCGGACGATAGGTCGAGACAGTCGGCCAATCGCGACGAAGCGCGCATCTCGAGCCTCGAGGCTAAGATATCGCAGCTGTCTGACACGGTCGGCGACTACGAACGCACGCGAAGCCATGACCAGGAGGCGTTGACGCGACTCAAGGAGCGGGTCGCTCAACTAGACGAGGAGAACCGCGCATTGACGCAGGCCCTGTCGTCTCAAGACGATCGCGGCGTCACTACCGTCGCTCCCGTCGAGGGAGCAACGAGCGTGCAGGAGTTGGCGGCTAGAGTTACGGCCCTTGTTAGTCAACTGACAGTAGCTAACGACGCGAGCGATGACCCGATCAACATAGCCGGTTAGTCACCCTATCTCGACTTTACCCACATAATGTACGGTGGGTTGGGCCAAACGAATTATTCTAGTAAGCCCGTTACCATGACGATATCTATCCATATCCATCCTTATTTATCTTATTCCATCTCCGTGAATGGCATTTTTAAATGCCATAATTTAGAGTTTATTGGCATGAATTTGTCACTAGTTTATTTCCACGGCAATTAGTAACAGCTTTTTATTGCCAAAATAAAATATCGTTTTTTGTTGAGAATATAGCCAATAATCATTCATTATTTTATTAGGTCAGTTGGGCTTTAACAATTTTTTTATCAGGACTGGCAGCCAGTAGTATGTTACGCATGTATTTGATAAGCATGTTTTTTTAGTACCTGACAGCAGGAAAATTATTTTATGGTGTTATCGTAAAATTCAATTATTCAATTATTTATTGTACTTTGAGTGAAATGGAAATGCCGGTTGGCCTCATGACCTCATGACAGATCTGGTGGGGTATGACCGGAGACAGGAGAGCGGGGAGTGTCGGCGCCACCGCGAGGAGTTGGAACAACTGAGGGAGGAATTTGAGTGCTACAAACTGCGGGCACAGTCTGTGCTGAAAAACAGGAACTCTAAGGTATGTGGTCAACAGAAAATTTGTAGATGTGCAGCAGGTGTTATACCCAACACCAAAATGGATAAGAGTTGACTAGGTGTATATATAGGTGCGGGTGTTATACCCAACACCAAAATGGATGAGTTGACTTGGTGTATATATAAGTGCGGGTGTTATACCAAACACCAAATCAATAGTGGTCACTAATGACCAGTATTTAGTGCAACAGGTGTTATACCCAAATGAATGTCATTACTCACTAGTGAGTGTAACTAGATGTATATTTTGGTGCGTGTGTTATGCCTACACCGAGTGGATGAGTTGGAGTATGTGTATATATACGGGTGTAGCTACGTTTTTGTAGCGCATCATTTGATTGATTTCAGGACGGCAGTACTACGAAGGAGATGGAGGCCTTAAAGACACAGATACTGGATATGAAGGAGAAACTTCGCGGTGCGTACAGCAACTGCGACGATCTCCAAGAAAAACACGACAGGCAGGTGGAAGAGTCGAGACGTAATCTGGTGACGTTACAAGAATCGCAGAAACAACAAGTGGCGAGGCTGAACTCGGAACATCGACAGCAACTGGCCGAGCTGGAATTGGAGCTGCGTAAACAACGCGCTCGTACCGTGACGTTACTCGCCGAAAAGGATCGAGATCTGGAGCAGATGCGACACCTGACGTCTGCGCCGCGGTTCGACACCGACGCTTGGTTAGAGCGGAACGCCGGGGCATCGGAGGAAGTGGTGCACACGGGTCTGGTTCGGACGCGATCGCAAGAGGAACAGGCGGTCGTCAACCTGATGAACCAGAGCATGTTTTCCGGACCGCACGAGTCCATGTTGTACGTGCATTTTACCGAAGAACAGGCGCGTAAGACCGCCGACTTGAATACGCTGCGTAAACAGAAACGACAGTTGGAGTCGGCGCTGCGCGAGCTCCAGCATTCGGAGACGTCGAAAGAGCAGACGTATTCGCAGCGATTGGAAGAGTTGGAGGAAGAGGTCAGAAAACAGCAGCGCGATAAATCGCGAGAGAGCGCGAACTTGGAGTATCTCAAGAACGTGACTTATCGATTCTTGACGAGTACCGATATCATCGCCAAGGAGAGAATGGTGAACGCCATAGCGACGATATTACAATTCAGTCCAGCGGAAAAACAGACTGCTCATCATCACAAGACGACGTGGTGGTGATGAGTACGTTCAGCCATACACGCCGTTCGTTGTTACTTCATACTCGAGATGCCAGCGATGGCATGATTTTAATTTATTCTCTTTGTTATTTAGGCGAGAATACGGTACGGTAGATCTGCAATCTATAAAACATATCGCATTTATAAGCACATCTGTATTAACAGTATTATTTGGAAGTTTTTTTCAGATGATAAACATATATGGTCTGTATATTTCGTTTAGTCAGAGAGTTAGACTGAAACATTAGTCTATACGTGGGTACTGTTTCACTTCTCTCGATGGAGACTAGGTGAGAATTATGACAAAGTAAAAACACGGTTTTATCACAGTTGTTGCATTCACCTTGTTTTTCATGTTTGCCAAACAATAAAAATTGGACATTTTTACACATTTAACTTGTTTATTTGATTTTTAAAAATAAATTAAAGTACCGTATTCGCCCTAATATAAGATGAAAAAATAGTTGGTTTTGAAATTCCACTGGAGATCACACGAGCAATAAGGTATTGTTTTAAAGACATCCATTATTGATATTTCAACTTTTGAATGGTTCGTTATTATCCCCCTTCTTTTACCAGAGAAATGACCCAATTATGATTTACTGTGATAATAGTAGCAAAGTTTTTCAATCTCTTTTGACAGGGAGTTATGGACATAAATTGCCAATTTCAATTTCTTGGTGGCGTCAGTGGTACAGGTATAAATTACAGCATAGTTACCACTTACAAGTACTCAAAAGTATGGAAAACCCTACGCGCGTTAAGATAACATAAGCTTCCTATTATTTTGGCGTTCTGAATGTTGAAAGCTCATCTTATTGGTATCTTCTTACATTGGGGCAAATACAGTACATTCAAATTATAAATGCTTGGAAATTTCCATAATATTCTAAATTTTGCAGATAGCAAGATTGCACAATAAAAGACGAAGCTAGTTTCAACTTGTTTATTCATGCAAATTCCCATCACCTGAACATGGATAAAAATTTCATTTCTGTGAGGTCACTGTCGGGCTCTTAGTTGTGATCAGCTATCAGTCAATGTGAGGACACGTTTTTTGTAGACCTATATTCACTGGTGTCATATTCATATACAATATTAAATATGCGTGAATATTGTATCGTATAGAACTCGAAGACACCAAATTTTAAAATTCAATTGCAACGAAACCAAATTTATGAAGACAAATTATTTATTCCGAGAGGCGCGGTATTTTACAGGTCAGTGTCAGCCATTGTGGCTATTGATTCAATAATTTGGATACAACCGCGCGATAAGATGGATGGCGTTATGAAATACATATGAAAAATATACAGGGCGGCCCCAAAAATGCATACACATTAAAAATAATTTTAAACGTGGTGTTTAATATAATTTTAGTATTTCAAAAGTGTAAAAATATTTAAAAGTATCATTTTATTGTTTTATTGATACCAAGGGAATTTTTTTCGTGATGTGTGCGATTCTATTGCTTGGCGTCAGCAGTGTCTGGATCAAAATGGTCATCAGTTTGAGAACAGGCAGTGAAAAAACAATAAAATGATACTTGTACATATTTTTGCGCTTTGGAAATAATAAATTTCCAATTAAAAACCACGTTTATAATTATTTATAATGTGTATACATTGGGGGGGGGGGCCCTGTATATAAATGAAGGTTTTTGACAATAAATTTTCTCGAGTTGATGTAAAGGCAATGTTTTAGTATTTAATTAATGGTAGCAAATGTCAGTCGTGCATGAAACTTCTTTCTATAGGACATAATAAGTTCTCTCCCTTCACATCCACCACAAAAAAAACAAAAATGCTGAAAATCGCAAATAGCAGTGCTACCTATAAGGTTTGATAATATTTTGGCCGCTAACGTTAACGGATTCATGGTTAGTGGCATATTTCGTGCACACCTCTGTAATGTATTATGAAATTATAAAAACATTCAGATTTTAGGCCTTGAGCTTGCATTTGCGAAACTTTCTAGATACATTTTCAGAATAACTATTTTTCTGATCACCATGCAACGACTAGCCACAAGTGAAATAATAGTAAAAAATTTACAGTATAATATCATATAACATATTATATAATTGTTATAGTATATTATATAAGTGTTATATAACAGTTACATATATTATATACGTATCTGATAACCCTGATTTATCCTGGATTTTGATTTTTTCTTTTTTGGCGAACGATCTTTCGGTCTGAAAAGAAAACAATTTACAGTAGCCGTTAGTTTATTGTTCATCAACTTTTCACTTTTCATCACTACTTACAGCAGCCTCCCTGGTCGATGTATTTAGATAATTTTGGTTACTAATGAATGCAAGCCTCTTCGAGCCAAAATAAATCGCGCATTGTACAACCGAATACGGGCGAGCGTAAATATATTGGCTTTTTAAGGGGAAGTTGCCCCAGTAGCTAGATCGTTAGGCGACCCACGTTCGATTCTCGGTATAGTGGTTATATATGGGCCTTCTTCCCCTTATTATGACTGTTTAGGATGCTGATGGAACTGTCCCTGATAGTCCTTCCCTCTAGGCTCTCGTCTCGTATCTCTCGACAGTGGACAGCTTGCAGATTTAGTAGATTGTGTCACGAGCGTGAGCTGCTCAATCTCACTGCTTTTCACTATAGCGAATGTGATAGTATAAATAATTTCCCAACTAAAATAAGGCCACCGGTTCATTATTTTAACCACACTACGTACAGGCAAGTTTTATAAAGGGCCAATGATGGTCTGTAGCTTGGGAGAAATGCACAGAAAAACCCTATACTCATGATGGGACTGATGGGATGTCCCATCAGAGGTATAGGTTTATTTTCTGTGTATTCCTCGAGCTATTCCCTAGCTCCATATTGGCTACCCCACATTACTATCATAATGATGGTGTAGACACTTTTTCATTTGGTGGCACAAGTACTTCTCTATTCTCAAGGCACTTTACTATCTACATATCTATCTATCTATGGGTCTATCTCTGGGTCTATCTACAGATGCTTCCAGAGGAGCGAGATTTAGCCATATATACTGTAGGTTATGAAGTAAAAATCTGGAGGAACAGTAAAACAGCGATATACGGTAATTCGGTAGAAAAAAGCTACAATATTACGATGACCGTACATGAATTTGGGTGGGCTGGTGTCGCGAGAACCATTCAAGTGGTTTGATGATCGAGTGATTTCCCTGAGGGACAGGTACGTTTTACGCGGTGAATTCACCCACACACTGCGCACCTATCAAAAAATACGGTATAACCGTTAAAAATCACTTATCAGGAATATGTCACGAATAAAATCATGCGTATTAAAACTTCTGACCGAGTGTAAACTCACTACACGCATTACGGTAGATTAATTACACACAAATCTGTTCGCAAAAATGCAATTTCGATCACATGAGATTTTGTGAGCTGCTTGAATTTCGATAAATTGGCGAAAGGACGTATTTCTATAGAGAGCATTGAACAAGAGGAAAGCTGTAAACAAAAATGATTGGTCACCAAAATTTATTTCATTTGTCTCACAGGTAATGAAGTTAACGCAACAAATTGATTAGCCTAGGCTAACTTATAAGGGGTGGGGGATAACACCTCTGTAGTCTGGGGAGACAATTGAACTTCCAACAACACCACTGGTTCCCAATGTGTCGCACACTCCGATAAGTCTTTGATAGTGAATGGTTATTTACAATGGGATGAGGACAATGCGGGGAGGTAGTCTACACAGAGACCATCCATAGAGCATCTTAGACACAGCCATATCGCAGGGATACAGCCCTTACAGAACGACTCTGCAAGGGCTACTCTGACTCCGATTAACGAAGTAGCAAGCCAAGTCTGCTTCTCGCATATCTCATCAAATAATATCAAATTAGGTGTCCAATCAAAGCACAGAAATGTTCCTGAAGATGTTACCGACGTAAGTTACCGGCAGGGTTGTACTAACATTAGACTTGATTGTTCGTGCAGTCTTTTCCAGCTCTGCGCTGACATCGCATTTGGTCATCTTCGGCAGGTTCAAAACTAAAGACTGAAATGTGTTATTTCAAGGAACGCTGTCACTATGGCGATTATTCTCGTTGCTCTTCCAGGTAAATTATGGAGTTGAAGTAAATTGTGAATTCGACCAAAAAATGTTAAAATAATCAATCATCGCTTGATTAAGGTGAGATAACAATTCATAAAGACTTTCTCAGGTAACTGACATTAGGTTTAACATGGATTTGTAATATATGAAGTATATTTCATCGATCGGTGTGAACTGGTAGATGTTAGATTGTCGTATTAACATTCAGGCTTGCACCAAACAGTGTATACTTGAAGTGTGCGTGTGTGAACTTCTTATTTTTCATGTAGTATGTTTATCATGACAATCCATACTTTTCTATTGCATTCTGCTAAAAACGCACGAGAGTGCGATGTTGATTAATTTTATTGGTTTGAAAATGGCGGAATCATCTTGCTTAATGCTTGGCGACTAACTTTCCATTGGATACATTCGTAACTGTGGGCATCATGTGACACAGGGAGACCAATCTTAATCTTCTTCACTACGTGGTCATCTGCAATTGAAACATACAAATTTCTGGCATCAGTTCGATAACATTGTATCTGTAATAAAAGTGCGACGTTTATACGCTGCACTGTAAAGCCGCTTGCACCGTAAAGCCGCTTGCACCGTAAAGCCGCTTGCACCGTAAAGCCGCTTGCACCGTAAAGCCGCTTTCACCGTGAACCCCCCATGCACTGTACAGCCACTTACACAGTTTGCCAGAAGTGTTCAGCCAGTCATTGGGGAAGAGAATTCTATAACAGATGCAGTTGACCCCTTTACAAATTGACTTTCCCACTGCATACTAATTCATGTTGCCCCAATTAAATTTCACTGGTATTTAGTTACGACCAAGTTGAGTAGAGCAACTGAAATAAAGTACTTTGCAGAAGTGGTCAATCACTTCAACGCCCACCATACGCATTCGATGGTATACCCTTGAATTAAAAATAAAATACCTTTCACTCACAAAATTACCAATAGTTTGAATAAACCACATCACTTCTATTTTTTTAACATTTCAGATATAGCTCTAAACAAACCACATTTCTCATTGCATTTCAATACTTAAGATAACAAACACGATTCATTTGTGAGCATTTCATAATACAATATTTTTACACAATTTACCTCCGTTTAATTTTTTTTATATGATGAAGAAAGCTTGGAAAAACATGAAACCTACAATCCCTGTAAATGCACTGACATTTTATTATTTATTAGTACTTACAGTTTGAATATTTCTCTACGTATTCATAAATCAACTCTGTCAATGTCTGAAAAATCACCGTAAAAAATGCAAAAATCTCACGCAGCAATCACTGAAATATTTGCATGCAGTAAAACACAATATGCTTATTCAAAGTATTTTTGAACTTGACAGTTTAAACCCATTAACGAACTTTACATCTTTGTTATTATGGGAAAGTTTTTTTAAGGGAGCAACCAAAAATTCTACCCTATATACTCCACAGGGCAATCAGCTACTTAAGAAATGGCGTGACAATTCTCTAGTTTTTACAGTTTTTGAGAGGAACCAAGGGCAGAGTACTCTTGGATTAATCTATTTCAAGATGATTATTGATGCAATGCAATAAAAGTAACCACTGGAGCTCAATAAAGATTTACTGGATTGGTGGCACTATAGACCACAGGTAATACTGAGAATGTCGTAGAAAACATATATATTTAATGTATAATCAAAAACTGAAAATGCGAAGCCCACGCTTTATTTCAAATCATTATACTTTGACCATAATACACGTAATCAATAATCATGTATTCAACTAATAGCAATACAAAGAGATAGATATTTTAATAAAGGGTGTTATAATAAACACAACCCTACATATAAAATAAATATCATCGCAGAACTCTATCGAGTGCTGATCACGTGGCTAATCATGTGACTTATCATGTGGCTAATCATGTGACTTATCATGTGGCTTATCATGTGGCTAATCATGTGACTAATCATGTGATTTAGTTTTTTAGATAGCATAACAACAATAATAATCAACAATATATTATATATACCATAAAATGCTGCAATTTGTAAATATACCTATCTGAATTGATGACAAATAGCTTCGCGCATATATAGGAACAATATTAACCATGTGACGCAATCTACCCAATAATATTAGACCAAATAAACAGCACTGTGACCTTGTACTCAAGAGACTTATACATAAGGTCGGTTCGCCGGCTCATCCCCAGTGCACCGAATGACCCCGCGTAATAAACTCCGAGCACAACATGCCTGTGCACACAACCGGAAAAGCTTGATTTGAAGCTTACTGGAAATCTTTCCACATTTTCCATGCCATTAGTCAGATATCGTGGTAGGTCAAGGTTATATAATGTAGTAATGAGAAGGAACACTTGCTTTGAAAATGAAATGTTACTATGTTCCCTGAAAGTGTACCTATAGTATTTCCCTATTTAACATTCTATTTCAGAGAAAAATTGTTACAATATTACAGTGTCTAAAGTATTCTAATTACAGCTTTAAATAAAATGTCCTATATAGAGTTAGAATATTACATAAAAAATATAAAATATAAAAAACCAAAAAAATACAATTATAACTCCATTGGGGTGGTGACCATCAACAGAGGACTAATTAGCACTGAATTGTTGAGGTACCTGTAAGAGGGTACGAGGAGTCCACAATAGCTTAAGCTTTCAGTCATCCCAAAGTTGCAGCCGTCTAGGAGATCTAATGGGCTATGAAAGGTATTACAAATTGAGGACACAGCATTGAGAATGGGGTTACGAATGGGGTTACATATGGGGCCCTAAGTGGCCCTAATATAGATTTATTAATCTCCCGACATACTAACTCACCCACTCATTTTAAATATCATATAATGTATAAGAAATTACAGGCAAGGTCGTGAAATTACATGTTATTCTCAAGAACTCGTTGGTCATAAATTCTGCTAGATTCCGAAAATTGCTAAGCGTCATTTGACTCATAAATTGTAACCAATTGGGCTCGTAAGAAATTATTCGTCTACAGTAAGCTATTGTATTTTTGGGTAAGAAATTTCCAGAGTACAATATTAGTGCCAATACAACACGCGCAAAACTAGTGGACGAAAAGTGCAGCTGACGTGATCATAATGCACTGTGTACAGTTTGTGAAAAGTGCAGATGACATGATCATAATGCTGTGTGTACAGTGTGTGAAAAGTGCAGATGACATGATCATAATGCACTGTGTACAGTGTGTGAAAAGTACAGCTGACATGATCATAATGCACTGTGTACAGTTTGTGAAAAGTGCAGCTGACATGATCATAATGCACTGTGTACAG